>JAUEJL010125086.1:0-11620 GCA_032274825.1 Drosophyllum lusitanicum | reverse complement strand
TATATATACACACACATATATAGACATAAATACTATATATATATATATATATATATATATATATATATATATGGGAGGGTTATTGTGATACGGATATTTAGGTGAGAATGAGAGAACAAATCTTGACTATTAATTAGATGTTGATCTATTAGATCTAATGATCGCAATTCATCTATTGCATATATATATATATATATATATGTATGTATGTATATGTATATGTATATGTATATGTATATGTATATATACATATACATATACATATACATATATATGTATGTATGTATGTATGTATGTATGTATGACACTGCCTGGTTACATGATGTGGTGCTTTTGATATCCGTTTGAATTGACTTATTAAATATTTTGATCTTTTGAGTAACTTGATAATATACATACATGAAAACCAAATAGATCACTTGAAGATGTTGCAAAATGCCTCAAGTACAATCAAGTTGCTCTGGGATCAAATATAGCGTTTTAAAAGATAAAACATCAAAATATATTTTGGACAAACTCGCGAGTATATATGTATCAAAGTTGTTGACTATAGATGTTTTTTATAGATGGATTTGTACTTTTTGAAACTTGAAGAATAAGGTAATTTGCATGATCATATAGATGTTTGTCAGCTATCTAATGTTGACGAGGTTGTAAAAGATGAATAACAAGCCCTTGTTGATGTTGTCATTATCACACAATCCTACATACCATTTATACAAACTATGTTGACTGGGAATACCATTTTGACGCTTGAATATATATGCGTTTAAGGCGTTTTGGGATAATGAAAGACCAACGATGAATGATAGTTTCTCTAAAGGCAAAAGGTTATTAGTTGCCAATGAATGTAAGAGAGGACGAGACATCAAATATCGTAGTTTAAGAAAAACAAGTTAGTGAACATTACTACTTACAGAGGTATGATTGTGTCACTTTTATATCTAACTACAAGTAGACCGGATATCATGTACTCAACATGTCTTTGTGCAAGATATCAAGAACATCCCAACGAATCTCATATGTCTGCGGTTAAAAGAATATTCAGGTATCTCAAAGGAACTCTTAATCTTGGTCTTTGGTACCCAAAGATTCAGATTTTAAGTTAGTTGGATACACTGATTCTGATTTTGCAGGTTGCACTTTAGACAGAAAGAGTACTTCAGGAGGGTGTCACCTACTAGGCGGAAGACTAGTTAGTTGGTCTAGCAAGAAACAGAATTCAGTATCAACATCCATTGCTAAAGCTGAATATATAGCTGTAGGTAGCTGTTGTGCTCAAATTATGTGATTGCAAAACCAACTTCTAGATTATGATATGAAGTTTGATGACACTCAATTCTATGTGACAACACAAGTGCAATATCAATCTCAAATAATCCAGTCATGCATTCTAAGACCAAGCACATTGAGATCTGTTCACAAAACCATTAGATGAATCTTGGTTCAACTTCCTAATATCCAAACTAGGTATGTTAAATTTGTAGCTTTATGTTTGTTTGTGTGATTTTAGTATTATCTTTGCTTGTATGCATATGGTTGTATCTCAGATATCAAATGTTCTGCTTATCTAAGCATCTCCATGTTTTAACTATCTTGAAAAGCCAAGTATTTTCACTCAGCTATTAACTCAGCTAAGGGGAATACTCAGTTGATCATAATCAACTAAGAAATAAATGCTCAGCTAAGTATTTCATCGGCTGATATCTTTGAGCTATGCTGTATTAACAGATAGCTGATACCTATGTTAGCTGATACCCTCTTCCATCCGTTGATACTCCCATACTTGTGTAAAAATTCCTATTTACCTCGTCTGACTATGTTTTTTTACCCAGGTTATTTAACAGTCATTGTCACGTTTTGTCCGTTAGTCATTTAATATGTTTTCCATTAGTTTCTTTATTTTTATTTGTTAGTTTTCGTTACAGTTAGCTTTAAATACTTCGTTCCCCCTCTCTTTCTCTCTCTTCGGTTACCCTTTATTCGAATTCCCAATTTCCCTCTTTGCTTCTCTGAGAATCCACTATTCATCATCTTCTTCAACCAAAAATGGCAAACATTCATACTTATACTCCTAGTCTAGGTGTTCAAGCAAGAGAAAATGTCATACCGGTTCTGAAATCAATGTCACCCACAACAACTGCGTGTTATGTTTTCCATTCCATCATCTCGCCAAAACCAGGGATACGAACCCATGGTAAACTTCATAAACTCTCATTCTCTTCTTGTTTGCCTTACTACAAATCCCAACTTCATTTTTCCATATTTTGTTGGAGAATTCTGGTACTCCGCTACCTACAATGCCCACAATGACACCATCTTTGGAACAATTATGGGTGGTACCTACCAAATTGACATAATTGTCAATACACTTAGAGCCGCTTTTCAAATCCCAAACCTTGAGCCATTCACCCCTTTTCCATCCAGAGACCAAATTAAGTCTGTTCTTGAGGTTGTCGAGTATAACCAACCCATAGTCGGTGGTCAAATTAAGCTCTTTATCTTGGTCCGTCCATGGAGATACTTATCCCATGTGATAATCTGCTCTTCGATCTTCTCAACCAAACAGAACTCCTAATTTTGTATGCTCTTGTCAATGGTGTGAATCCGGACTTTGCTCAAGTGATCTTTACGAACTTGATTGATAAGATCACCTAAGGAACTACCAAGAAGTCAAAAAGAAATCAAGTTCCTTACATCATATTTCTAAGTTTAATAATTAGAGAAATCATGGGTGGTCAGGCTTATGATAATTGGGATGCGTGCTTAGAATTCCTCCATGTTCCAATGATGGGAGAGAAGATCTTCTACAACACCACTAAGGAAAGAGGTCTTGCCATTACTTTGATAATGCAAGAGGTAATAGACAATCCTTATGGTGGAAATGGAAACAATGAGGATGATGATGATAATAGTAATGGTGGTGATAAAAATGATGATGGTGGTTTTGATGATGATGACTCTAACAATAATGATTCTGATGGTGATGGTGATGGTGATGGTGATGGTGATGGTGATGGTGATGGTGATGGTGATGGTGATGACAAAACACACTTCCCTTTCATTCAGATGAAAGCAAAGGTATAAGTTCTCAATCCCTACAATCTAAAAAGGACACACACCTTGTAGACCTAACAACTGTAAACCCATCCTCATCCCCTCTTCAGTCACAAATTCAACAACCAAGCTCTAGTGAACTCTTGACAGTTCCTAGTTCTAAGCCTTTGCAAACACATGATAAGAAAAGGTTAACTAAGATAGTGTCTATTTCACTGATCCAAGAGGTAGTGACATCCACACCTCAGACCTCAATCCTACAAACTACCTCTTATTTTGAGGGGGAGGATGTGGTGATTGATTTAAATGAACCCTTTAACCTAGAAGATGTAGTCTCACCACATGCTACATCTGTAAATATAGGAAGCCCATTATTTGGTTTACCCTCCCAAAAGGATGAAACCGTTAAAGACAGACCCACCCAAGGTTACACTAAGTCTTCAACTCTATTGAGATAGCCTAGTCCCTCAGCATCCTCACAACATGATGTAGTTGTAACAAGCGACACCCCTTTGAGTGCATTTCACACTCCTATCACTATGGTTGCACCTCCTATCTATTCTATTCTTACACATCATGCACAGTGTGTTAAGGTTGGTGCTACAAGCCAATAACCAACACAGGACTCATAATCTGCTCCCTATGATCTTGAAGTTATACACCAAACTTCAAATGAGGAACCACTAACCACTTTTTTTTATTGTATCCTTACCCCCATCCACTTCTATACCTACCACATCTTCTCAAATAGACAACTTAAACCAAATCATTCAAGACATTCTAACCTTAAACCAAAGCTTTGACACCTTATCCAAAAACTTTCAAACCTTCCAAAATAAAACAGAAACTCAATTGTCAATTCTAACTTAAGACATTGAGTCATTAAAAACCACTCAAATCCAAAACCAAACAAACTACTAAACCATCCATTGATACCCTTCTAGCCAAAATAAATACCATTTTTGAAATCTCCAACCAACTTCTTTCTAAACCTCAACCCACACCACACCCTACTATGTCTTAAGCCACCTTAGACTCTCTAATCAAACCATCTCTAACCTTCTCACCAACCATAACCAAATCAAACCCATTAATCCATACATTTCTGTCACTATCCCTCCATTACTAACCACATTACCCACACTTCTATCCACAATCCGTGACCAACTCCAAACTGTTACCCAAACAGAACAAAGCCACTATTCAACACTTTTTGATAAATTTCTTAAAGTTAGAAAAGAGGTTTTGAACCTACTCCAAACCCAAACCTATACCAGACCCTCTTCATCCACCCACCAACCCCAACCCACCTTCCATCTTTACCACGCCTACTCCGACCCAAACCCAAACCACCCCAACCCTCGGAGCAACCTCCAAGACGTCCAAACTAATAGATGACTCCCCATTTACAACATTTGATGATTCCAAAAAGGGAGAGAGTGATTATGTCCCTGATCGAGTAATGTGAACCATGCCTATCAAGAATCAACAGATACAATAAAAAAGGCTCAAGGTACTAGGAGTGAAAGTGACAATGATCCCTCAATTGACAAGCTATTTGATGATGCAACAGTTGAGGGGGAGCATGAAGAAGAACAACCTAAAGAGGAATCCCATCCAAGGTACAAGAGGAAGAAGTCAATAGCAAGGAGAGAACCCTCAAAGAAAAAGAAAAATTATACTAGATGTTCTCCTCCAATTAATGTACAATTAGAGTCTGATGATGAGGGTGATGATACTACAATTGATATTCTCCTTAAAAGACAAAGATCCAAAATGACTTCAACTCCAGCTCCAACAGTCCAAACTCCACAAGTCCAACAACAAAAACCTACTTCCACCTTTGCTCCAAGAGATAAAAGAAAACGAGTAATGGATCATGAGCAAGTGGAGGAAGAAGAAAAAAGAACCCTTGTACCTTTCATAGCTTGGAAGCTTGCGATTTGATTACTGCAGACAAGAACTCAAGAGGTTCTTTGCCGCTAGGGCGAGGGCCTGCCCTCACTCCACTCACCCGGTAGCTGCTTTTAGTGAATAATATCTCTTGCAGGTCAACCCTTATCTCATTGATTTCCCTTCGGTCATCAATGTATGGTTGTTCCCAAGCTAGCTAGAAGGAAGAGCTTTTAACCCTCACCGAATACCTTTAATAGGCAACTATAAGCAAGCAAGACCAGAAGTCACCCGGTAATCCCAACCATAGCCATCTTGTCTACAGCAATCAAATCACAAGCTCCCGAGCTAGGAGGGGGAATTAGGTGCTTTTTGACACTACTATTCCCCTACCCATTTCACGAGGGCCCGCACTCCCTCCGTTCACTTTCCCTCTGTCGACCGACCATAGGAGGGAGACCAAGAGAGGCCCTGAGACTAGGACTCGAGGGGCTAAGTCACTCTCGGCATGAGCTTCCGAGAAAAGCTGCTGAGGAACAAGAAATGATCAACATGGCTAATACCCGGAACTTAACTCTTGAGGAAATGCTACAAGCAAGAGAATTGGCCATTTCAACATAAAAGGATCAACATCTCCATCAAACCAACAAGTCAAGAGAAGTGTCATAAGCAGAACTGACTAAAGGAAGAACTCTAGTAGAAGCCATCCAACTACTCAAGGATGCAGATCTCTATGACCCTTTCCCGAGAAATCCATTGAGAAAGACTGCATACAGACATAAATGAAAGGAAGATTTGACCCAAACCCCATATCTAAGCTCAATCTCTATAAGAAAGAAGGTGGACCATACCTAAAGCTAACAAGGAAGAATGACTCCTTAAGTTTAGAAACTATGACGTTTCAGAGGTACAATCTGTATGGATTCATAAAGATGATTGAGATTTTGTATCGCCTGTACAAGTCTGGAGAAAAGAATATTCAAAAACATCAAGTCTAGATAGCTCTAACAGTTAGTGAAGGCTTGTTTGCAAAGGATGAATACTTAAGACATGTACAACAAGTGGAACAACTTCAAAGGATAGGCTCAAAGCCCTTTGTTCCATTTGAAAGGAGAGAACAACAAGCTACATGGTCGCAGTTGGATGGGTTTGACAAATTTTAACACCAGAATTCCACTCAGCATAGTGCCAGAACTCTATAAATTCATTTCATTCCCTGAAGAAAGCATATGCTACCTAGACAGAAGTGGCATCTAGAGATTCTTTAGAAAGTCTAAGATTATGAAAGCCAAACTTGCATTTCTCAATCCACTTAGATGGGTAATTGAAGGCAGAACTGGAAACCCAAACTTTGAGCAACTGATTGTAGCTTAATCATCTAAGTTGCTGGATGAATAAGCCAAGCATTCCCCAGAAGTAAAAGAAGAAAAATGGTAGGAAGACTGAGGAACAGACTCTTCTATAGAATAGGATATGTATAATAGCTTGTATATAGTTTTTTCTTTAGCTCTGATTCTTCTCTTTGTAAATACTTTTGTACATTCTCATTTTCTTTGTAATATAGCTTTATACTTTGATCATGGACTGCTTGACACTTAAAATAGATGATTCTTAGTGATAGCCAATCTAATATATAAACAGAAAACTAGAAAAGGGATAGAAATATACTACCAAAAACGGAACAAAATAGTATAACAAAGAAAAAGATTTTTAAAACAGAACAAAAGGGAACATTAGAAAAGAAACAAAAAACAAAACAAGGTTTAAAATAATTGAGCTACAAAAAACAGAAAGATAGGTGTCAAACTAAACTTATAAATTTATCTTCTCTGTAAATTCGAAGTCAAACTGATTCTTGACTGTAAAAGGTTTTGTCATCATAAAATAGGAGGAGATTGTTGGAGAAATAAAATTTTCAACCCAATAATCAAATCCGTCTATTGAAATAAATAGGATTTGATTATTGGGTTGAAAAGTTTATTTCCCCAACAACTCTTCAAGCTTCATGATGAAAGTTTGAGGACCTCTTTGAATGTGAAGCATATTTCATATGCGACTAAAATATATACTTTCATTTGGAATACCCTAACTTTTTTGGGTTCCGTTATGTTGAAAAAGGAGATACTTGAAGAGGGTACAAGCGAGATAGACTTGTTCTTCGGGAAGGAAAGTTTTGAAGAACTTACTCAAATATTGATGAAATATATTAAAATTGGAGTCAAGCGAGGATTTATTAGCGTTTGAATTAAATTTTTAAATGAATTGGTTAATTTGGTTTATATAAAAATTAATAGAAGATAAATATTTAATTTTAAATAGGAGTTTTTTAGGAATTTAATTTTAAATCAAATTAGAATTATGGTTATGTTTTTCCTTATAAATAAAAGTTGGGATTTTCATAATTTCTTCTAGACAAAAGAGAGAAAAACTTGAGGGAGAAAAAAAACCTATAAGAGTATTCACAAGTGTAAACAATTGAACTTCTTATAATCCAAGTTTTTAGTTAAATTTTCATTTAAAGAGTAAGCTTGAAAAGCCAAACCGATTAATCGTTATGTTTTATGTTTGATTATCTATTTACGTGATTATTTATCGTAGTTTTTTTATTTCACTTTGTGGTTGTCGATCATTAGAACTTATGATAATGTTTATACCCCAAAACCACTATTCTGAAAACAAGTCTAGGTCGACCAGAACCAGTAAGCTTAACATATTTTTGTGGACCATCAAACCAGCTCACTTAAAGGTTTACTGGACCGGACTGGTTGGACTTCTAGATTCTCTTATTTTAAATAAAAAAACCTTTTACGTTTCTTTAATTACTCGTGTTCCATTTTCAATTTTTAGCTTAATTTCACTTTTTAGCTTTGGCCATTTTCAAATTTCTTCAACAACTACACGAGATGCGAAGTAAGGAAAACTCTAAGTTTCTAATATTCTCCAGTTCTACCGTTGAATCAAATAATTGATTAATTGAAGATCTTGAAGAACAATTGAGTAGCGGGCTAAGAGATCATGAAGAACAACTGATAATTAAACGAGTTTAGCTTGCTGACGGGAATAAAAAAATTAAAGTATATATGTATGAGAATGTTTCGATTTTTTATTTATTTTTTAGTATTTTTATATATTTTTTAAGAAACTAAAAAAACATTGAAGTTTTGTTAATAAGGGGTCGCTAACTTAACATATATTTGTAAAAGTAATAATGACATGGTGCTTAATAAATTAACATTTTTGAGGAATCAGGGTACGTACCTTTTCTATAGGTGTGAGAAGCTTACTGTCCTCTGCATATAGATTACTGGTCTTGTTTTGATCTACTTTCATTGAATCCCTTACGTAAGAAGCCATTAATAAATAAGGAGTGTTCCCATCGCTATCTCTTTGATTGATAAGATCGGATGTTACCGACTTATACTTACTCGAGATGAAGTCATATGTTTTTAATCTCTTATTTTCAATGGCAACATGAAGAATGTTTCTTCCTTTGCTATCCGTCATCTCAAAGCATCCAGGACAGTTAGAAAAAAGAGCGATTATTTGGTCATGATGGCCTTGACTAACTGCAAGGTGAATTGCTGAACAATTTATGCCATCTGCTTTTGTCATCTCATATCCGATATTGGGGTCTACCTCTAACAGTGCGTTTGTTGCGTCTAAGTTATTATAGAAAACCGCATAATGCAATGCTGTCCATCCATAATTGCAGTGGATTCTTAGTAAATCTTTCTTTTCGCGTAACAAGTCTTGAACACATTCTAAGGAAGAAATCAATGGTAAATCAGAGTTATACTGACAGTAAAAGGAGTGGTGTAAGTGCGCGCACACACGCACACACTCACACATATATATATATACACACCCCCAACATCACATCATCAAACGATAACGTGTTCTCAAATGAACTCTCTCCTATATATACAGGTTGTTATTGTTTGGAGTCCTAACATGAATAAATAAATGAGTTGAGTTCGGGTCATGTGTTTCTAACACGCCAACTCGTGAAGCGGTAAAACACCAACCCGAACACGACACGATTGTCACCGCTATTGCAAATGCAAAAAATAATATTTCACAAATAAATAATTATAATAATAACAATATAAGTTGTTTGATTACCATGTGCCCCGACTGCTGCTGTATGCAATGTTGTCCTCCCATTTATCCCTTCAAAAGATATTTCCCTGCACTCATCCAATATTAGTCTAAGAATATGATAATAGTTTCTCTCGACAGCAACGTGAAGTGGGCTTTCATTGAAAGAATTGATACAATTTGCAAGTTTTGGGATCTCCTTCACCAAGATAAAGACTACTCCAACATGATGGTTTTCTATGGCAATATGCAGTGCAGTGTTTTTGTCCTTGCTTCTTGTGCACAATTCTAATTTGTGGTTATCATCATTTACGTGGTTAAGCAAAATCACAAGAACATCTTTGTTTCCATCCCTTGCAGCCACATAAAGCGGTGTCTCTCCTTCAGAATTCCGGCGTTCCATGAGAGACGGGTGCTTTTCAAGAATAGATTTGGTATAGCCTATATCTCCGAACTTGGATACGAGGTGAAGAATCGTGTTCCTATTTGGAGTCAGTTCACATTTACCTTCATTTAAGTTGTCCAAACCGAATTGTGTTTCATTTTGATGTGACATTAGGTAAGATGTCCTAACCATATCCACCTCCTTGTAGGCTGCATAAACAAGTACAAGTTTGGTGAAAAGCATTATACAAAACTTTTAGGTTGATTGATACATGAAAATCTCTTTGAAATTTCGTAACCGAATAATTTTATTTTTTGTATTATTTTAATCGCCAACGTATTTTTAACAATTAAACATATCAATCTGTTCATACTACTAGGTTTTGTTCCGGTACAAGTGTGTCTGGGTGCATATATGCGTTATGAACGTGTGTATCTCGTGCAGATATGTTCATATATATGAACACTTAAATGCAAGTGTGCACGTGCACACGTGCAACTCAAAGTTGGAATAGTCAAACTTAGGCTCAATTTTTAGAACATGTTATCTGATCTAATTAGAATATTTATTTTATTTTATATCAAACAAACCAACGAAACTAAGGACCAATGAAATCAAGAGCAATCTCAATTACGATAAATCCCACAGATTAAACATATAAAACTATAATAAATTTGGTAAAAAAGTATATGTACACACATGCACCTAGATAGCACGTATGTAGATGTAAATGTGTACATAGATACACGTTTACAGATGCACTACGTTAATAATTCAATCAAATATAAATATGTATAAAGTATGTCGAAAACACATACACGTTTCAATTTCCTATTGTGGATATTGACAAGAGTTTATAATATAATATCAATAAGATAATTATTTATAATCCAAAACAACAACTTTTAGTTAAAAAATGCATGAAAAATATCATTCAAATAGTGTTCTTATTTTATTATATTTTTGTAACACCCCATAGTACAAAGTCATTAGCTAGCCCAATAACTTTAAAATCAACTTAAAACCATGGAGAAAGGTATTAGTAGCCCATAATTTTGAACTTATAAGAAATCTTAACTTTCATTCATTTATTTATGTATGACGAGTTATTACAAACTCTCCCACTTAAACACCTAATGTCCCCATCAGACTATCATACCCAGAATCCAAACCTCGGAAAATGCATGAGTTTCGCACTCACTAATCCTAAGAGGCAATGGCTCTAATACCATTTATAACACCCCATAGTCCAAAGTTATGGAATAGCCTAATAACTTCGAAATCAATTTAAAATCATGGTGGAAGGTATTAATAGTCCACAATTTTAAACTTATAAGGTACCTTAAATTTTATTTATTTATCTATGTAAGACGAGTTATTACAATTTTTAGCTTTACTAAACCTATAATTGGTACTATTCCAAACAATTAGACGACTTGACCATTGAAAAATACAAACTTGCAAATGGTAACCTTATTTTATTATATTTTTACACCAAATCTACAAATTTTATTATATTTTATTATGTTTCCTCCCTCTAACTATACTTTTGTGTCGAAATTTCAAATCTAGATTCTTCTTCTCTCAAAGTTTGACTAAAATCTTCAATGCAACTTTACTTTGAATAGCAATTGTAGAACATTTACACACTACAACAACAATATCGGCTTTTTTTCTTCTCATTTGTTATTGAATTTATCATTTTAGTATTTAAAGCTTGTTGTCGAAGCTTCTCTACCTTCCATTCCTAAGACCTACCAACCCAATTAAAGTTGCAAATAACACTCATACTTTCCGACTTCAGCAGATCAATGGTGCTTTGGTCAAAGATGAATCACACCAAAAGGGTTTACGGTGGTTGCAAGTCGTTATCGGTGCTTGACGGTTGTTGATCGTGTCACCGAGTAAAACAGGTAGGCAAATAAGCATCATCCGATCGCTGGCGAGAACTCGAAGAGAGAAAGTAGAGAAATGGGTCAAATCTATATACGTTTTGTAAGGAACAAGGATGTAGATCCGTGATCATTGACACGGTGGTCGTCAGAGTGTCTACAATAGTTCAAGTGTAAGCTATGACGAAGAGAGAGAAATAGGGAGAGAAGGTTCTTAATGTAGGATAATCTTGATTTAATGGATTTGGTCATTATTGAAGGAAGTATTAAAGTCAAAGTTGGTGGAGTTTGTGGA
>JAUEJL010125075.1:0-11620 GCA_032274825.1 Drosophyllum lusitanicum | reverse complement strand
ATGTATCACAAGTTATTTAACATAATTTATAAACAACCTATAATTAATTACATTAATATACAATTTTTATAAAACTCCCTCACATTTTTATAAAACCCCCTCAAATGTTTCTTTTAACCCTTCTCCCCCTTTGTATCATATTTTGCCAATCAAAACTCATGATTTGTCCATGTCTATCACATTATACCAATCAAAACTCATCATTCCGGTCAACATTTACTTAGATAAAAAAAAATAATCACCTACCCACTGCTATTAATGGATAAAAAAATTAAGAATATACTAATTTTTTTAAACAATGTCATATTATGGTAAATTTTATACCAAAACGTAGATAAAAATGAGACGGTCGTAAATATATAATTATTTTTTCTCTAAGCAAAATAAATCACAAGTTATTAAACATAATTTAAAAACAACCTATAACTAATTACATTAACATACAAGTTTTATAAAAACCCCTCACTATTTTCATAAAACACCTTTACATATTTCATAAAAGACTCTCAAAATTTTCATCCAACCCCCCTCCCCAATTAATTTACGTCAGACTTTCTCTTTGCTCTGTAAACAATATATATATTAAATATCAAACTCAACTTTCATGTCAGACTCAAATAGCATCCGAAGATATCAAACAAATGTACATAAAATCCATCCTAAAAAATCAGGTTGTAGATTCTCAAATCATTATGTTCTTGATTTCCACTCTGCTATTGCAGAAAGAAGAGTGTAATTAGGCGTTAAGCTTCTATCCGTTAACATCAAATTGGTCATTGGGGAGTTATCGCTTTCCTCAAACCATTTCTCTATTGCCCTGCGATCGTAGGTGTAGCCATCAGCGGCAACACAAGGATCGACCATAACATCCTGCACGAAAACATCATGATATTATCAGAAACATTGAGGCATACCTTGATATGTTACCCAATTTACCTATCTTGCGATCATATTTAACACATGGATTGTTGTTAAAAACTGAGAAAAGGAAAAGACAAATGTTATTGTGGGTCGGCCCGACCCGAACTGACCTTGAGTATAGGACATATGAAGTGGTTAGGAGGGGTGGTTCGAGTCATGGATGTGGTTCTTTGAGCTTCATCAGCAACTGCTTTCAATTGTCCTAGTACAGGAAGAACCTTTTCTTTCAAATCTGGCCTATCTTTTCTTCTAAGCTCAGCACAACTCAAACCCAAAACCGCTAACTCTTTGGTTTCATCAATCGGCCAATTGCCTGCTTCTCGATCCAACACATTAGCCAGCTCATCATCTTCAAGAGCGGTTTCCACCAAATGTGTTACTGCAATTGCTGGTCGTGCAGTAAGTAACTGCAAAATCACCATACCTAGAGCATACACATCAGATTTTTGAGAAATTAATCCCGTCCTTTGATATTCTGGATCAATGTAACAAAGAGTTCCCGCTGGACTTGTGTCTTTGTAAATGGTGGATGTAGAAGTTAAATCCGATTGAAGCATTGTTGAGAGACCAACATCACCAATTTTGCTCACGAGATTTTGATCAAGCAGTATGTTTGCAGGTTTTAGGTCGCGATGAACGATTGACTTTGGCTTTGCATTATGAAGGAAGACTAGTGCTGATGCTACTTCCCAGGCGATACGAAATCGATCAAACCATGGGATGGGGGGGGTGTTGTTTTTGCAAAACAATCTCTCTTCCAAGCTCCCATTTTCCATGTATTCATAAACTAAGCAGCCATGATCCACACATGCACCAATCAGTATAAGCAGGTGGGGATGCCGGATTCTGCTTAATACGTCAAGCTGCAAAATCATAAATCTCACTTGAAAATGAAAACTTCCTGAAGTAGCTCAAACCAAAAAGTAGTCAAGCTTCTATATTGTTCGATTATTGCAAAATTTTTCATAACAGATTAAACCTTAGCAACCTAAATGAAATAATATGAAACTTGGTCGCTATATAGTGATTTTATTAAAAGTTAGCCTATAGTAACGAGTAACTTTGAAAAAGAAAAATTCACTGCATGGTAACCAAGTCTCATGATTGTTCCATTTAGGTCACAGTTAAAATTTGGTCATTATTTAGTGATTTTTATCAATGTTAATCTAAAGTCGCTAAACGGTGACCACGTCGCCTAACGGTTCCATTTTGGTCACTAAGTTTTGACCAAATATTCACAAGAATAGAACAGTATTATATCTTGAGTGGTATTTACACTTTTAAAAAGAGTTTTGAGCGACTTAATGGAACAATATTGAAATTGGTTACTATTTCTACAAATTTCCAGTTCATACCTCTTGTTGAAATTGTTTAGTTCTATGAACTTCTTGAGAGTGAAGAACTTTGACAGCAGCAAGCGTATGATGAAAACTTGATTTATATACGGTTCCGTTCCCTCCTGTTCCTATTTTAAGATCTTCAGAAAACGAAGAACAAGCAGCCACGATTTCTTCCCAAGTGAACTTCTGATACTGCTGTGAAGTTCCTGTTATGGCGTTTTGAAGCTTTTCTTTCTCTCTTGATTCTTGTAACGCCTTCTCTTCTGCTTCTTTTCTTACAGCAGCTTCTCTTCTGAGACAGTCTTTTACATATTCAGCTTGTCTTTTAGCAGCCTCGTGCTGCTGCTTTTCTTTTTGAGCTAATGCTTTTGCTTCCTCTTCTTTGAATTTTAACTCCTTAAGCTTCATCGATTCCTCTAGTTGTTGTTTTTGAAGATCATTCAGCTGACAAAGCGTACATTTTAGTTTTAGTTTTACTAAACTTCGATTAGTCAAACAGGCTAGATTTAGTCATCAAGATTGACGGCATTTTTAACATATTTGGAGACCCATGTAATAACTATATTAAAAATTCAACAAGTCTCAACATAGTAAAAATTGGTGTTAGAATCTGCAACAAAGCACAGGCAAAAGTGTCGTGAGAGGATTCAAGGTTTGACTAAAAAAGTCAATAAGTCTGAATGGAAGTGGAAGTTACCTGTCTAGATGCATCAAATGATTCACTTTGTGCAATTGCATACATTCCGCGTATGTGCCTGAGCTCAATTCTCAATTTTTCTAATTCAAAGTTGATATTATTATCCTGTAGATGAGCTTTTCAAGTTATAAAGTTTACAAGCAAATGAAAACATGTATAGAAATGACAAAAAGATAGAAAGGAATACCTGGATTTCTGATGAAATTTCTGAAGGTGCATAAGATATGGAATCTTGATCAGATGTCCATGAATGTTTTTCAGTCAAGAAACTTCTGTTGCTCGAAACTGTACTATTTGCACGAAAATAATCAGGATAATTCGCATAAGAAACAGCTGCTTCATCTCCCTCAAAGCTATCAAGAAGTTTATTTCCTGAACTTTCTAAAGAGCTTGTTTTTTTGTGAAGGGTGCGGTTTATGGATGAAAGTGCTTCAAAGCGTTGCACTGGTAGCGAATTTGAAAAGAACTGAGAGTATGATGTAGCCGAGCCTTGATCTGTCCACTCTATCACACATACAGAAATTATAACACCATCAAACAAATTGTGACTTTGACTATATGTCAAACCTATAGCTCCTTAAAAGCAAAACTGGTATGGATTTTGGTTCATATTTAACACCATCTTTCCGTTTGTGTTACTCGCCATAATGTATAATGGGCTAAAAAAGAACTCGAGAACTCGTATCAAATTGGATATATAAAATTAGTTACATTGATCTCAAAAGTAGAATGTTACCTGTTTGGGAGCTTGGAGCAAGACTTGAAGAATTGGTGATAGAACTTGTATCACTACCACTGCTGCCATCTTTAGAGGATCCAATGGTTTCCGAATCAGAAGCCCGAAGTGAAGATAATTTCCCTTTTGAAATAGCATAAACCGTACAAAAGCTTGGAATGCTTTCTGAGATTTTTGATGACATATTCCGCCCCCTAAAACACCAAAAAGAAAAACATTTATAAAGTAACAAACTACACATGTGATGAAAACAAAATGTCTAGAAAGAATTCGGTACCTCGAGAACAGGCCATTTGACGAAGCTCCAATCACAAGTTTATTGATATTGTTTTTTACAATTTCATGTTTTATTGCTTCTACCACATCATCTGATTCAATTTGCACAATTTCTACATCCACCTGCGCTCAAAAACAAACTTGATCTTAATATAGTTTTACTGAATAAGATTTATATAATCAAGAAAATATCTAAAGCTTAAACCTTTCTTCTGGCACACATGTTCTTAAAAGGAAGGAGCTTTTCATAAGTTTGCCATTCAACTTCCTTCTTGTAAGCAATCACTACATCCTCTCGCACATGAGTAATTGGAACAGTACCCACTGTAAGATAATGCCAAAAAAAAAAAAAAAAAAAAACTTTATCTTGAAATATTTATATTAAAATTATATGATATATTATTGAATCTTGTAAGGGAAACTCACTTGGTGTTGGGATTCTGATGATTTTAGGGCGAATGAAGAATAATTTGAAGAGAAGCATACCCTCAGGAACAAATTTATCCAATGCCCATTTAACAACATATTTGGTTTTCCTACTACCATTTACGGCCAAAGCGACGACCAAATATGAAGGCGTTGCTAATTCATCTACACCTTTAATCATTCCTTCGTCTTCCATGTTTCTGCAAAATCAGCCATAACAAGTATATATTTTTGTAAAAGTATCGAGTTACAGAAATAATTAAGAGGGATAATTAAAGTTTTTTCACCCCAACAAAATCAAAAACTTCAAAGAGAATGATTCGTAACCCAGATTTTAGAATCAACGAGATCACAAAGTTCATAACCAGGTAACAATTATCTTGAAATAAACGTCAGAAACCAAGAAACAGAGTAAGTGTGTGATATTGAGGATTTCGTGTTTTTAATCCCTGAAAACCTCAAATACATTGCTTCGAAAATTCCTTAAAACCCCACGGAAAAGAATACGAATATAAAGCTAAAAAGGAAGGCAAAACCCTTAAACCCATACCGAATCATCTGAAACTTTAAGATCAGATTGATGAACTCATTTCTCGATAAAAGACCATTTCAAGAACCAACAAAATCCCAGAATTTCTACTTTTAACAGATAATCTCGTTGATGCTGATTACGAATATTTCGCTGGTTTTTGATTTTGTAGAAAGTTTGAAACGAACCTAAAATATATGAGTTCGGTATCAACGAAATATCTGATAAGGCGTGGGTTTAATAAAGAAAAATCGTGCCGTAATTATACATCCCTAAATTGATCTCTTTTTTATTTATTTATTTTTCCTGAGAAGAGGAACAATGTCTACGTTGGTTCTAACCGTGCCATATTGGCATATTTTGATTTTTATTGTTCAATGACAATGAGACCATAATTGATTAATATAAAAATAATAATTTTTAATTACATTTATTTTTTATTCAAGCGAATTAATTAATTAATTAATTTCAACTTGACAACATCTGACAATAATTTTGATAATATATTAATTTCCTTTTAATTGTCACTTTTGACACGTAAATTTCCAACGACTTTACATCTATAACAAACAATAGAAAGGAATTTGTCTACTCTCTAACCTTCTATTTAGCACACACATACTATTTAAAATATTCATACTCCCGTCATGGCGAACTCGTTCTCTCCTATTACGCGCGGTCTAATGTTATAAGATAGCAATCAACCTACATAGTTATGCTAGTACTTAGATTTTAGAGTAAAATACATAAAATATAATAAACTCTGTCTTAGTTATTATTGTATAAAATCAACTTTATTTTTTTTAAATAATATAATCAACATTTATAATCATTCTATTATATACAAACAACTATTTTTTTTGTCTAATTCTTAGTTACCATGGTATACAATGAATTTTGTTATAATTATCATTGTATACAACAACTTGCATATAATGAAATGATTATGAAAGTTGATTGTAAGATTTTATATGTTTTATAGAGTTGTGTTCAATAAAGTCCATGTAAAAAATATAGTCCTGAAAACATGTAAAAAACATATGTTTTATAGAGTCGTGTTCAATAAAGTCCATAAATTAAGCATGGACTATATTGAACATTCTTCATGTTTTATAACATATATTGATAATATACGTCATTCTCTAAAATAAATTCAATAACATCGTCGCATTTCAAAAGGTCAATCTAAGCACGTTTTTTTAGCTCTGCTATAAACAAACTTAGCGAGTAATATTTCTTCTAATTAAATCTTTGTATGATTATTTTATAAAATAAGGCCAAATTAATATTATATATTTTTAACATGATATTACTTCTTTATACTGTTTTTTAATTCGATCAACTCTATAATATATACTCATACTTAATTTCTGCCATACCAAATTGACTAATTTAGATATTTCAAATTGAGTTTAAAAAATTCTCTCTTTAAGCATATAAGTAACGTTCTAACATACCTTTTCGATCGATGTGGTTGTGGATATATATAATTGGTTATTGGTATGTAGTTGGTTATAAATTAAATTATATCAAGTTTAGTTTAAATTGAAAAGTTGCGACTTTTTTTTTTTTTTTTTTTTTGTCATTTGGTAGTTGTGTTACTACTTACCTTTTTAAGACTTTGAAGGATTTGGAGTGTTGTTAATTGTGTCTCTTGTCAAATCACTCTCTCATTTGTTTCAATTTTTAAGGTGTGTCATATCTTTCGGGTTTTTCCAACAGAGTAATACAAACATCTTATCGTATGAGGCGTCGTCATCATATCATAGAGGAGGTATAGGTGATCACACAAGGTCGATTGATTTGTTTTAAGGGTCTCGATTTTATAGAGTTTCTTGTCATTAATATGATTTAAACCAACGAAAAAATCGTTTTAAATTAGTTGACTCGTAATCGTAAGATAACGACACAATTGTTTCTAGATACATATTTATAATACGTTTGGGATAAAATAATTTTTTTACATGTATATAAGATTTTTATGTTTAAGAGTTTACTTTATGATAATGACACGTACATGCTCATTGAGATTCTTGAGACTGTCCTACACTATTTATGTATACGTACTTTGTGTAACAACCTGTCAAGTTTAACTGTTTAAGTTCATGTTTATGTGGGAAAATGGAATATTCCGAATCATTTGTGAATGATCAATAAGACTAAATAAGGATCGAGAACTTTGATACTTGTTCCAAGACCTTAGGAAAGGTATATATGAAACTTTCTTTTGAAGGTCCTATAACCATATATGTAAATACTAGCTTGAAAGCTTTAGACACGTGCGTGATCTAAATCATTGGTTTGAAATAATCCTAGTCATCGGTTCCTATACAGGGAGTTAGTATAGATAGATAGAAGGTGTCACATTTGGTACAAAAGCAACTAGCTCGATCAAAAGACGAAGTTGTAAGCTTATCAAGATATTAATCTTGTTTTCCTCTCTAAATTGATTGAATATTTTAAGTGTTGAAGTAAGGTTGACTTAGTCGAGACTAATCGCCGTGTAGTAAGCTTATCAAGATAAGTTTGTGACATTGGGTTGATTTTTACAAAATAAGTTTGTGACATTGGGTTGATTTTAAGGAATTTTGTATCCATGTGTTACATTTGCAAGACTTTTTTGTTTACCTTGAATAAGTTTCTACTAAATTTATTCTTATTATTGAACTATATATAAAAGTTTGATTACATGGGGTTTGTTAACAACCACTCTAAGAACTACGGTTAAAAACTATTAAACATTTAATTAGCTAGTAATACTTTTAACTATTAATTATTTTGTTATCAAGATGTTAATTATGCTAATATATATTTTATATTACGTGACATATAATAAAAATCAAAAATAAACTTTCAAGAAAATGCCAAAGGTTGGTATTAGTATTTTTTTTGGAATATTTGGTGCATAAGTGTGGGGCTGCTTGACTTTTTGAATAGAAGGAGGTTAGTTCATGGCTTCCTTCATGGGATTGGATTGGGACCACATTTTAGCAATTATCGATACTGAAATACGATTGACTTGAGCGAATATTTTTTTGCCAACAACCACTTGTAGACTTTGTCTTGGTCAAAAGTCTTCTTTATTTTTTATCTTTAAAAATAAAATTATAAAGACGTTTTAAATTATATAAATTCTAAGATGACATAATACTAACAATATTTCTAATAATTTATACTCGAAAAATCCATGTTATCATTGATTACATTGCAAATCACTCCTCCACTATTTTTTAACAAGCAAAAAGAGTTAAAATTCAAATTCAAATATACAAGAGGTTATCAAACATGAGATTAAAAGAGTAGTCAATATTTATATTCAAATCACATAAGAAACTAAACCTTAGAGGTTATCCGGAATAAGGTATGTGTGTATAAGGTTTTCTTAAATGATATCCGGAATAAAATCAATATTGGTAATTTGTTTGGCGACTAGTTTGATTATATAGCGTATCTCCTAATGTAATGTTTGTAATTCCATTTTGTCACTTGCAAAATGGAAGTACTGAGATCCTTGTGTAAGGTATGTTGATAGTAAAAGTTTTTTTTTTTTTTTTTGCTGTTAAAAATGTTATCCTGAATAAGAACAATAATACTTGGGTTTGAAATTCAAAGCTTCTCATCAAACTCCATCTTTTTATGTTTGTTTGAAATTCAAAATAGGGAGAGAGATTGAATTTGAAGAAACCTATCTTTTCTTTTTCTAGTTCAATTACTCTTCCCATAAATCTGTTTAACTTCGGCATAATAGAACAAAACATGACGAGTTGGCTCATCTTTCCTGTTACAAATGTTGTAAATGCAGAACGAGAAATCTTATCCTTTTTCCTTAAATTTTGTAATTGAAAGTCACTCGTTATAGTTGAAAGTCATTCTGCTGATGATAAAGTGAAATGAAAACGTAAATGGCTAACATATAATGATATTAGTTTTTCATTAATAAGAAACATGTTTAAATATTTTTTTAAGACTTAAAAAATAAAATATAACATGAGTCAAAAGAATGACCAGTGAATAAATAAATTAAAGTATTTTAATAAAATTAGTTCAGGTTAAAACAAGAAGCTAAAATTTAATTTATATAAAAGCATGATTTAGAAACCATACTTGTCATCTTAAAGGTTATTGGTTTAATTGGGACTATTTAAAAATCGGATGATGACATAATTATATATAAAAATAATCTAATAAGTTCGATATCTATTATCCAAATATGAAATAAGTGACAACATTAATTAGACAAACACAAAACAAATCAAAAGACAAACATAAAAATATACAATGCAAAATACACGAAAAGTAAAAAAACAAAAATTACACAAAGCAAAATACACGAAAAGCTAAAAAACAAAGAGAACCATTTCAACGCTGATCCTAGTTTGACTACTAGTTCAATTGTAGATAATTTAACAAATTTTTAGGTTGGTTTTCAATACAGTTTCTGATTAAACAAGTCAGTTTTTAAAACATGGTACAAACTAACAAAAGTTAGGGATTACAATGATCGATACGACACGAACTCGGCACGTAAATAAATGGGTTTTGATTGAGCATAAACGGGTTCGGGTCGCTTTCAGGTTGACCCGCCAACCTGAATAAATAAATGGGCCGTGTTCGGGTTCGATTCGTGGGTTAACCCACCAACCCGTATATATATATATATATATATATATATATATATATATATATATATATTAATAATATTATATTTTTCTATTTATCCTTATATTTTTCATTTTTCCTATTTGGCTATAGGGCTGTTATCTTATTTCTTAGTCCTCGTAAACTTAATCAACAACAAATCCATCACTTCCCTTTTTTACTTCGCCGTTTTGAAACTACTGAAAGTAGACATAATCAAATTATCAAGGTTTTATCGCTTATAGCTTAATTGTTCTTAGAACTATCAAGTTTTTGTGTTTGGATTAAACTATTTAGATAGGCCGGGTTGAACTTTATTTAGTATTTCGCATTTGAATTATGTATTTTGACAAACAAGAGACAAAATTAGAAAACTAGACCCGTTGTTCACCAATCCATTTATGACTCGCCAACCCGTTTATGACCAGCTAACCCATTTATTACCCTCGAACAACCCAAACCATATACTTAAACAGATTACACGGGTCGTGTCGCGTTTTAACTCATACGGATTCGTGTCACATGCCTTGACACGAATAATTATACGGGTCGTGTTCGTGTCACGACCCGCCAACCCGAACACGACACACCCCTAATAAAAGTGTTAGCTAGAAAAGACATGATGATACTTAACTTCTCATGACTTCTTTTCACTTTTAGAAGCTTATTGTTTCAAAATCTCTAAAAAGATGTTTGCTATTAATTCTATTATATTAAAATGATATTGGTCAACCAATCACTATCTTCATTAAAGTTTTAAGAATTGTAAAACTCTTGTAATAATGACTTTAACAAACAAGTTCACTTTGTTGTTTTGTAATTTTTGAAAAAAATTATTAAGTTTGTATAGATCTCTAATTGTATGCAATAGTAGCCTACTAGCTGAAGACATGAAATCTATAATGTAGGTTATAGATTATTCTTTGACACGCATCATTTAACTATAAATTACACGATTTACCTTATTCATATCGACCACCGGAGCGGTTGGTAGAAACCCCATAAGGGTAGGTTACCCTTTTGTTTTAACTCTATGCATATGATTTTGTTTGTATTGTTGATGGTTTCAAGAAGTCATTTGTATGTTAGAAACAGTAAGATTTTCTTCCTTCCTTCCAAAATCTTGTTCTTTGATTTCACTTGAAGCCAAATGATTCTGAGTTGGTACTAACAAAACATGGCTGGAATCAAATAAATTAAACACTACCTTAAAAACATCAAGTCAAATAGAGATCCCAATCAGATAATTAATGATTTCATCAAGTCGGTCACTCCTTATAAGGTTGTTATTAGAGTATTTGCTTTCGTGTACGAATGAATCTCTTGACACTTTGTGCTAATTGACCACACATTGACGCTTATAGAAGTGAATGGTACACGATACGTGGACCCTTGGCCGGCCATTCAACACTACACGGTTTTGTGAATGCACATGCCATGTCCTTTCAATGAATTTAATGACATATAATTATTTATATGGGCTTTTTAACAAAAATAATTATATTTTTAATAAGTGTAAATATGATGCTTGCTTGCTTTCGTGCTTATGGGCTTATCACAATTTTGAAAGTATTAGAAAATATAGATTATGGTTTAGTATAGTTGATCCAATCTTATTATATAGAAGGGCTAGGGTCCATTACGGTAAAATATTAGAGTTTCTCTTGTACTATTTGTACTCTATAAATAATTATCAGTGTAATACAAAATTTCTACGGGGTTTTCATTATTCTACATGATATCAGAGCCTTATCTTCTCTTTCTCTTCCTTCCGCCGCCGCCGCCGCCACCGAACTACGGTAGGCCAACGTAGCTTTTCTTATCCCCGTCACCCCCTTGAGTGATGACTTTCTTTCTTTTCTTTACCCTCTCGTCCTGCCTCGGGGAAACATTGTAAATAAAAATCTATCAAATTTCTATCCCTTGCCGCCGCGCTTCTTGTCGTCACCGTAGTTGTAGCTCATGCCATTGCTGTCGTAGCTCCTACCGCCGCCGCCGCGCCTTTTGCCGCCGCCGTAGTTGTAGCTCCTGCCGCTGCAGTCGTAGCTCCTACCGCC
>JAUEJL010125064.1:0-11620 GCA_032274825.1 Drosophyllum lusitanicum | reverse complement strand
ATCCTCTCATTGTATGCAAACAACTTTTTTATATGTCTGTTGTTTAGTTACCATTGTATACAATAAACTTTGTCATAACTTTCATAGTATACAACAAGTTGCATACAATATGAGAATTATGAAAGTTTGTTATATTATCTTTGTATATAATAGTAACTAAGACAAAGTTCATTGTGTTTTAATGCAATTTATCCAAGTTTAAACTATAAAATAAAAATATTAAAGAAAATTTTGATTAACTGATCTCTATGAAAGAATATATTTATACTCCGCCTTATTTAATGTTGCTTTTTAGAAAAATTTATCTGAAAAAAAAAGAAACAAGTAAAAACTCTTAAATTAAATCAAATAAAAAATCAATAAAGAGACAAAACAAATTAAAATAACCGTGCCGGGAAAATAGTTTTACGTAGAAATAACAATTAAAAAGACATTAAAAGGAAAAAGTTAACAAAAAAACTGGTATTTCTAATAAAACTCATTATAAAAAATAGAAAGAGAAATTTTTATAGTAGAGAATAATTATTTTAATATTATTAATTATTAATAATAATAAAAAAAAAGTAATTGCATGGCATTTTAACTTTTTAGGTGTAGGCGTTAAAGGCCAAGAAAAAAAAATAGAAGAAAAAAAAACTTATCAGATGTAAGGACAAAGTCATAAAACTTAAGATCAAAGATTTTATATAGAAAAATAATATATTCTTTTACTTTTTTCTCATACTTCGTTATCTTACTCATCATAAAATGACATATGAAGTCCACTAATTCTTTTTGCTCATATCCTCTACTGATTTTGATACTTGTGTTGATCTTATAAATAAGAAGATAAACAGGAGAAAAAAGACAAAAAGTAAAAGGATATATCACCTCTCTTTTATATAACATGACACTTAACATTCCGTCAAATTAATAATTGATTTCTAAGAGTAGTCATAAATTATATATCATTAAAGGAAAGATTATTGTTGTTATAAATATTATAAAATATGTTACATATGCCAAAATAAAGAATCTCGTGAAGCTATGTCTATGAAATTATTAATTTATTAGATTAACTATTTGCGTAACTTTCTACAAATGTTTACATGAGCTTGATTATCTTGGGACTCCTTGTCTTCTGGCTTTTACCTTAAAAATTATTTTACACACAAGTATAACATTCACATTTTGCTTAGATATGTGCGGCCAATTGTTATCGTATCTGTTTCCTTACCATTCATGATCGGAACTTTTACAAGACTAAAACTCTGCGCCTCTTCTATAGAGAAAAATTACCTTACTTGGTAGGCCATGAGATAATGGTTTATAGAAATTAGAAGGTGTTTAAATAGTTTCTATGGCTACTTTTTAAAACTTTAAAATTATTATCTTTCTGACACACTTAGAATTTTACATTCTTGTGTATAACGGAATCAAATATATAATATCAAGCAAAAATATAAAAGTTCATGTATGTAAAAGTTAAGAGAAGAGAAATGGTAACACCCGGTGTATAGTGGTTCGGTTGGATGACAACGAATCCAACCTACGTTTACTCCTTGACTTTCAATCCAAGAGTTTTCTTACTATCGTTTCTCTTAAGCGGAAGAGATCACTGTCATAACGTTTCACTAATTTCACAAGCTAGTGGTCACCTTAAACAACTTATCAATAATTTTCCAATATATTGATCACCTTAAACACTTATCACTAACTTCACAAAATAGTAACCACCTAAAGCAAACTTCATAACTAAGTCTTCATTTACCTTTGAGTTATTCTTCAATAAATTGATTTTTGTTATTAACTAAAGAATCACACTATAGAATGTATTTGAATTATCACAAGCGTGTGTAAAAATAAAGAGAATTTTATATACAAAAGGGTTGTGTTAGAATGAGCCAAAGTGTGTCTTTTATAAAACAAGACACAAATGACAAAGAGCTGCCAGATGGGCCAACGACAGGAGCCGACTGTCGACCATGGAGGCTCGGCACAACTCACTTTTGACTTTTGAAATGTATGTGTTTTGTGTTGTCTTATCCTTTTTGCAGTGTTTTCAGCAAGCAACTCATTAAAATATTGCATCTAGATGTACTTTATCTCTAGGTAACGTTAGAGACAAATTTAAATTTCAAATTTTGAAATATATATTAAAATAACGAGATTTAAAAACAAATATTGGGATATATTAAAATATTGGAATTTGATAGATCTTAATTGACAAGACAAAATCTTTTAATAGAATATTGAGTTATATTCTTTCCACTTATGGAAATTTTTATCTAAATTTTTACCAATATCTTCACATTTTATAAAAACTTATCTTAAATTGTATAAATCAATTATTTTTATAAAAAAAATTTGTGCAATGAGTTTTATCCTTTATTTAGTTCACTTATCAATGTAAAAATTGTGTCGGGAGATTTACCAATAACAATACTTTTGATGATTTGAATTTTTAGAACCATTTTAGTTGTTTCAAGAAAATCGATTTTCATGATAAATCAAAATAAGGTTTATATCTTTTTGGCTTTTGACATGCTTGACATAAGAACACTTCTAATTATTTGAGCTTGTTAATCATGCAATTTTATATTTTAATAAGTATTTTATTAAACTTATTATTTTCATATTAACTTAAATTTTATAAAATTACAACATTTTGTACAATCTTAAAATTGTATTGTCAAGAAATGTTTAATCAAATTTGAGACCTTAATTGCACTAAGATGGTTTAATTTAACATGCAATTTTATGTGTCTTCTATAATCTCTATAAATAAATACGGATCATCTCTCGTTAAATTGCTCCATTATCATAAATATGCATCATTACTAATACAAGTAACACATCATTAACAAGGTTTGTGTATGTAAAATTCAACCACAAATCTGTAGAAATCATGAAAATTATATATGTATTTTATATTATATTAATAATTATTTATCATTTATAGAGTATAAATTGATAATGAGAAACATTAATGAATCTTGGTTCATCTATACAGTTAGATAGGTCTATATATACGAAATGCCAAGGTCTTATTTTTTTTATGGAATTCAAAAGAATGAAAATGATTTAAATTCCATCTAACCCAACCATGACATGGACTTTCTATTTCTTTGATGGAATATAAACATCTCAAAGAATGAGATTCCATTCAAAAACAAGTTTACCAAACGTAATACAACACCGAATTTGATTTCAATTCTATTTCGTTCATTCGAATTCTACGAAACAAACGGGACATAATATTTTTTTCTATTTAGTACTTTCTTGCAGTCGGAACGAGAGGAGTTCAGACACTTTCCTAATGCAAAAATCCATTCCCGTTTACTATCCTGGTAAGATGATTAGATGTATACACTTTTGGAATAATGTAGACACGTCACTCTCGTTTTGACAAGAAAAAGAGAATAGAAATGGCAATGTGGCAAATCCTTAATTCAAATCTGGTAGGATCCAACTTAGTTGATATAAAAATAAACGATCATAACTGATTAGTTAATTGTATAAAACTGACACATTTGGTAGGTCTAATTGTTACTAAAATTATACAAAAAAAGTGTTTTGTTGAGAGTGAAAAATGCAATGTATATTTAAAACAACTATCACGTTGCGAGAATTGATTCGTCCACGGAAAAATGGATTTATCCACAAAAAATGTGTGTTTCTTTAACTAGTAAGATAGCTGTAAGAGATGTTGCGACTTATGTGGAAAAATCACTTATTTTGTTTAGATTAAAAAATTATCAAAGGTCAAATATTATTTTTTACAGGGTCATATATTAATTATTAATTATATATAATATATAATACATTGTTATAAAATTTTAGAAAAATAGTGGGGTGTAGAATCTTCCCCGATAGAACTCAAATATGTGTTTTATACACTTACAAGTTACAAGGGGTGACTCCCCATTGTCCCCTAACAGTACTTACAGAACTGTAACGAAGGACGCAACCTGTAGAACAAGGCTCACCGTCCTTCACCCATGACGTTTATATGATACAAATTCATATAATCTTACATTGATATGAAAATTCTTCAATCCCGAGTAAACTCAATTACAAAAAAATTCACCAACATAAAACAAACACATGTTAATTTTAAAACCAATATGTTAGGATCAAGACGCTTATCATTAGGCTAAAATAAATTCTTGGTGGTCAAGATACTACCTATTTCTTATATATTGAGTAGTCTTGTCGCCCAAGTGTTCTATTTTTACGGGGTAGCTTTAGCGGTTATGTTAACAATCCAATATCCAACAATCACCCCCAACATATGCCATAAATGATTTTAGCCCATACCTAGCAATTTATGCACATGGTAGGGGTTGATTCTATGATCTGCTATGATACCAATTGTTAAGATCAACACTCTTACCACTAGATTAAAAAAATTTTATGGCGATAAAGACGTACCTCTTTCTTATATTTAGAGTAGACTAGCCGTCCAAACGCTCTATTTTTACAGGGTAGCGTTAGCAGTTACGTTGATAATTCAATATCCAACAAAATAGCTATTTGTCTTGAAAACATATTTAACTTTGAAGAATATTTTTTCTGTACTTATAAAATAATATAAATGTTCTTTGTAATAATTCGTTGATAACATCATAATACCAAACATTTTTTAATTATTCGTTTATACACTTAAATCTAAAGTTGTAAGTTTCATATAAAATAATGAAAACACACTAAAGAAAGGCAAATTCACCTCAACAATTTGGTACCCATATTACCCCATTTACAAATGTTCTTTTTTTTTAATGAGCAACATGCTTTCATTATTGTTGCTTACATTCCCAGGCAAAGATCTTGTTGAGAAAAACCAATCTGTTGTGCCAAAAAGAAAACTAGAAAAGTCAATCATAAAAGATGGCATGGCCCTGAGCATGAAAGGACAAACTCATTCCAATTCTCTCCCTCACCCTAACTCTGTGTTTTTGTGTGTGTGAGAGAGAAAAAAAGTGGCAACAAAAGCTGTAACCTTTTCCTGCCTGAACCCCCCCACCCCCCAATTTTTTTCAGTCATGGAAGCTCCTCTACAAAACATCAAGAAATCTTGGCCACTTTACTAATTTGAGCTTAACTGTACCCTATATACCCATTTCTCACTTCAAGAAATCTTCAGGATCATGAAATTATAAACTTTTTTACCAATATAAGCTTCATGTATAAAAATTCCATTTCATTTAAGAAATCTTGAAATTCAGGGCACCTTCCCAAAATCCTTCTTCAGGCTTCATGTACCCAAATGCCCATTTCATTCAGGAAACCTTGACCCTTTCGTAACACAAATTTCGGGTCACGCTTTCCGTATTACTCACAAATCCCATTAAATTCAAGAAATCTTGACACTTTCGTAAAGACAAATTCCAGGGTACCCTTTAGAGTTGCCCTCCATATCCTCCTTTAAGCTTCATGTATTCGATGCTCATTTCATTCAAGAAATTTTGATTTTTTTGCAAGTCAAATTCAGGGTCCCCTATAAGATAACCCATAAACCTTTTAAGCTTCATGTACAGAATGCCCATTCCATTCAAGAAATCTTGACACTTCTGTATGTCAAATACCAAGGTACTCTTTAGGGATTACCCATTCCTTTAGAGGAATTGAGGGTTTTTGTTATTTCTAATAAGAGTCCCTAAACTTACCACCACCTAGTTCTGGATTTAAAGTTTTTCATTTTTTTTTTCTGAAAAGTTGTGGATTTGTGGGTTGATAGTTTTAAAAAATGAGGGATTTCCCTTCTTGTTTTGGTGAAAATGGTGTTCAAATTGCTGATGCTTCTTCTTCATCAGGTGCTTCTCTTACTACTACTACTATCGCTACAAATAAAAATGCCCAAAATCTTGTTACTTGTGTTTATCAGTGTAAATTACACAGTTCCTCTTCCTTCATCATCGCTGTAACTTGGACCAAGACTTTAATGGGTCAAGGTCTTTCACTTGAGATTAATGATTCCACAAGTCAGTCTCTCTCTAAACTTGAAATCAAACCAAGTTTGTTCTCTAAAATAAGAGGGTTTAAAACACTAGAAATGGGTTCTAATTCAATCAACATTTTCTGGGATCTTTCTTCTGCTAAATTTGGTTCTTCCCCTGAACCAATTGAGGGATTCTATCTTGCCATAACTATCAATCAAAAATTGATCTTGTTATTAGGAGACATGGAGAAAGAAGTGCACAAAAAGATGAATCATGCAATAAGTTCTTCGCCAACTGCGGTTTTTGTTTCGAAAAAAGAACATATTTTTGGTAAGAAAATGTATGCTACAACAGCTCAATTTTGTGGGAAGGGACAAATACATGACATCTTGATTGAATGTGATACAACAACAGCTAATGATCCATTTCTGTTGATTCGAATCGATGGCAAAATGGTGTTGCAAGTAAAGAGGCTTCAATGGAAGTTCAGGGGAAACTACACTATATTGGTTGATGGATTGCCTGTTGAAGTATACTGGGATGTTTATAATTGGGTTTTTGGTAAATTAACGGGGAATGCAGTGTTCTTGTTTCAGACTTGCCTGTCGGCTGAGAAACTGTGGAGTTGGGGTCATTCTATGATGAGTTGGTCGGGTTCGACGGTTAAAGATTGTGCACAGTCACAGTCGCAGGGTCTCGGGTTTTCTTTGGTGTTGTGTGCCTGGAAAAACGAATAGGGAAGTTATGTTATGGTTTAAAGATGAAACACTCTGTATTAGTAACCTGAATGCGATTTTTGTCTATTATTATTAGCAGTTTCTCGGATTATTTTGAAAATGTTTAGGAAATATTTTTGTTAATGGACTTGCTGACTTTTTGAATGCAGTCTAGTTTCATCAAATGCTCGTCATTTGGTGCGAGAACAAAGAAATTCAAGAGTGAGAAAGTGAGAATGAAACCCTTGAATCTGAAGATTCCCGCCAAAGGGGTTGTATTTTAATTTTAAGGTTTTTTTATTTTTATTTTCATAAATATAATTATTATAAACACTTAATCAACACGATTAGTTATCATTACACATTCTTTAAAAGGTAACGTATGTACTGGGCTTGACTTCTTCAACTTAATTTTCCCATCACTTGCATCAGGGCGTACGTGATGTCTAATATGGAGCTGGAATAACACCCAGCGTGACGCCTTTGGCATGAGCCTTCTCAAAACTTAAAGGAGTTAATAGTTGAGTGTTGGGTTTGGCACAAGTATCCTTCCTTTTCTATTGTTAGATTGGATATATATATCATTTTTATTTGACTTAAATATATTTTTATTTTCAAATTTCAACACAAAACTTGTCGGGAACATGTCTGTAATTTGTTGACAAGAATCAACATGTTTAAGAACAATTAAAATACAACTTTGTGATCATAGTACTACTACTAATAATAATAATAATAAATATTTTATAAAAAATAACTTAAAACCTTCTAGGTAACAACGAACTTGAAATTCATATAACTAAAGAATAAGACTCGATGGCAATGCCATCTCACGAGTATGAGATTTATTTTAGATCATGAGTATGAGATTTAAGAGTGTATTAGTGTATTGTCTGTCGTTGTAATCAAGATACTAATTCATTGATTAAGGATGTAGTTGCAAACATTTTAAGATAATCATGGTTTTATGAGGATGTAGTTGCTCTTTCAATTCATTGATCTAAATATGCAAGTCTCAGTTTTCTACAGTTTCAAACTACAAAGATCGATCACCACTTAGATTTCACTTTTATTTTCTAACTCTTTATATTTAGAATGAGGAAACACCGAAAGAAATCGGCAAGTTGAAGTCCACGATTATATCTTGTTTAACCTATTCTTAGTCAATAAATAGATTATGATTTCATTTTAAGGCTTTTTAAAATTAATCTAATCTAAATTAGTAATAAATAAAGTTAACCAGGAACCGTAGAAATAAGTAAATTTCAAAACATTGGAATTCAAAGTATGAATGATTAGTTGGACACTTCTAAAACTTGGTTACTATTGTATGATATTTTACCTAAAACTTTCACCTTTTTCCTGTATCACTTTAATTAATCCCACAAACTTTTCATTGTATAATAAAATTCCATTATTCCAAAATAAGCAAAGAATGATTAAGCTTATTCCAAGTTAAACCTTAAGCATATTAAACATCTTACAAACTTCATTCCAATAAAGATAATAATCCAAACACACACTAGGTCACTAATACACATTTTACCTTACTAATAAAACATGTTTGGTTGTACATTCATAAATTAGCAAATTATGTTTTAACCCTCTTTACCTTGTACAATGTTATAACTTGTAAAAGTTTTTATTCTTTAAGTTTAGGTAATTGTATCGTTTAATAGTCACCACCTCTGTGTCCCCCTCTTTTGTCCCTCTCCTAGCCTCACTTATACTATTAACATCAGCGGTAACAATGGTAGTAGCATGAGTAAAAATAGGAGCTGCGGTGTCAACGTAGTGCTAGTAGTTAACGGTAGTGGTAGTATGAGTAGTAATAGAAACATTAATAACAGTAACAATAGTAGCAGTCTATAAGAATAAAAAAGTGTTCACATGATAGATATTTGTGAAGTTCAAATGTGGATTAGTTATAACTATATTTAAGAGTTGATCTAAAAAGATGCAAAGGTGTGGTTGGGAGTTACTATCGTAGCTATTTAAGTAGGATTCCACTCGTGGTGTTGATATAAGAGTTTGGGATTTAGAAGAAAAGAAAAAACTCTTATTAAAGCAATTACATAGGTTGTGGGAGAGGATGGATTCTGATTGTCATGACAAAGAATTGAATGGGACTATAAAGAGCAACTGTAGGGATGAAAATGATGCCACATCATCACGGATATCACCTCGGTATTATACCACTTTTCTTTTCTTACCACGACCACACCAAGAATACTCTATAGTGTTTCCCAAAGCACATTATGTTACATCTGAAGTAAAAAAAGAAAAAAAGGTAACCTTTTCCCCATGTCGATCGGCGAGGGGATGTCAATTCTCCACGTCGACTCTGAGGAGGATTGTGACGCCAGTTGTTAGTTTCAATAAAGTTTGTTTGATTAGTTGGTAGTTATAACCGATTAGTGGCATTTTAGTAGTTTGCTTAAAAAGTTTGTTATAGTTAGTTAGCTTTCTCTTTTATGGCTGGTTGTATATAAGATGTAATGTATATGTCTCTCGTATTCAATTCATTCATAAATATTCAAAAAATTCTCAAGCCTTTCTCTCTTCATTTAAAGTTTGTCTGATAACATGGTATTAGAGCAATAGATCTTATTTTTCATCATCATCATTTCTATCCTTCGTTCTTCATCATCATTATGTCTGAAACCAACTCAAATTCAACTGAATTTGTAAACAATCAATTCATCTAGTCCTTATTTCATCGGTTCTTCAGAAAATCCAAGCTCGTTCTTGTTTCGAACATCTTCAATAGTGTCGGATTTTCTTCTTGGAAGAGATCTATGATAATTTCATTGTCAGCAAAGAACAAGCTAGGTTTCGTTGATGGTACAGTTGTAATCCCTTTGGAAATAGATCCTATATACTCCGATTGGTATTGTTCTAAGAACATGGTCATAAGCTAGATCTTGAATTCTTTATCAAAGAATGTTCCTGATAACGTCTTATTTCTTCCTACAGCACAATTGATTTGAAAGGAGTTAAACCAGAGGTATTAACAATTGAACGGAGCTCTCGTTTATCTGATTCAACAATGTATTCAATTTCTCAAGGAACAAGTGTTTTTTCTTCCTATTTCACCAAAATATCTCATATTTGGGATGAATTTCGACTTGTAGAAGACATTCCTCCATGTACTTGTGGTGCTACAACAGGTATTCGAAAATATCTTGAAGAACAAAGTTTAATTCAACTGTTAATGGGGATCGATAATTCATATAAGATGGTTAGAGGACAAGTTCTAATGATCAAGCCTTTTCCTAGTCTTGCCAGTACTTATTTCCTTATTATCCAAGAAGAACGTCAATGAGGTATCTCTATTACATTACCAATCCAAATTGAAGGATGAGTCTAAATCTTCAGTTCAAAATGATGCAATCAATTCCACTCCTTGTATCTATCATGAACAATATCAACAATTACTTCAACTTTGCAATAGCAATAACTTGACATCATCACTCAATTCGAGTAAGGCCAATATTTCTCTCACCGGAGGTGCTTTGAATAGTGAAGGTAACTCATTTTTATTCAAACACTTTGCTGCTACTGTCTATAAATCTTCTTCCTTATTAAAAACACATTAGTTATGGATTATCGAATTTGGAGCAACCGACCATATGTGCTCAAATAAATCTCTTTTCTCATCCTTAACAAAATTTTCACAGCCTCATTCCATTGGTCTTCCTGATGGTCACGACACTTATGTTTCATACTGTAACATCCGTAAACCCGGCGTAGTTGTGGGCGGGTCAGTGGTAAGTGGATCGTACTTGGTGGCGAGTACTTTTGATTAATTATGTGTATTTATGATGCATGTTAATTAATTGATATTAACTAGTAAGGTTGATGTAAATCGTAATTTGATTAAAATCAATTATCAAATTGATATGTATGAGGAAATATATATTACTGGAAGTTATATATATTAAGTATATGTATGTATGTATGTGATTATGTACGTACGTATGCATGTTAATGTGGATGTGGTTATGTGAGAATTAATTAAGATATTTGCATGTCTTGTACACCTCCTGCTTTGAGATGGAGGTTACATGTGTACGTGTACATATATGGCAATTTGAAGGGATAATCTCTGTTTATTATTCAAGTGTAAAGTGTGTATGTGTGTTTATTTCCTCTCATCGAAGAAACCTCCAAAGTGGAAAACTTGAAAGTTTAGCTTGGATTTTGAGGTTGTTCAAATCAAGATTGAGGTTGGTATGTTTCATTTATGTGTTTTTGGAACATGATTTGTGTCTAACATGCTTTGTTTATTGAATTGATTAAATTCTGGATTTTAACCAAAAACACCATGGATGTTTATGGAAGAAAACTAAGCAAATGGGTTTAGTTGGTTTGGTCATGTTCTTGAGTGATATGGTGTTTTTGATACATGATAACATGTTTTTAGATGTTTGGTTATGTTTTTAGTAAACTTTAATAAGTTCATGATTGCTGGATGTTCGATTCATAAATGGTTGAAGTTGGCGGATTGTGAATTGTTGAAGATGAAGTTGAATTCCGATGCAATGGTGAAATCCGACACTGAGAATCCGGTATTGATGAAATCCGGAGTGGATAAAATCCGAGGGAATGTAATCCGATACTAGAATCTGATGGTGGATTCCGATATGTTGAAATCCGATGAGATTGAATCCGGTAGTGTGGAAATCCGACACTTTGTATCGGATTTCCTCAAATCCGACAGTTGAGGCGGATTTCCTTGAAATCCGATAGTTTTGCTGTTTGTTGATTCTTTGATGTTATATGCTAGATGTTCATGCATATGTGAATTTAGTTTGTTGAATATGACTAAAGAAGATATAAATATATGTTTGGATATATATTTATGAATCAGATACTGATTTCAATTTATTGTGATCTCAGGAACGGACAAGGCTCAGTAATATTAGACCACTGAGTGGGAGTTCGAGAACTCGAGGTGAGTGGATGTTTACTCACGGGTGA
>JAUEJL010125053.1:0-11620 GCA_032274825.1 Drosophyllum lusitanicum | reverse complement strand
TCCGAACCGGTTAGACCGGATTTGATTTCATCTCATAAAAACCGGATAAAATCCGATCCGGATAATTGTAAAACCGGTTTGTACTATTCATAAAAAAACCGGTTCGGTTTTAATCCGAACCGGATCGGTTTTTTATCCGGTAATGTGCATGTCTACTTAGTACTATGCCATGGGATTGAATTCTGGGATAGGCCAGTACTCATTAGCTTTCTTTCAAAAGTCAAAACGAAGAGGGTTGTTGGGCTGTGGAAAACGGACTAAGTTAGAAAACACATAATATAAAAGGGAGCCTTGGGCTAGAGATCTTTGGGCCTAAAATTTCCCTCTAAATAGGACACGTGTATTTGTCAATAATTGAAGCTAATTTGTGTGTCTCACGTGAATTAAAAAAAAGTATAGTTAGTACTTAAGTTAATTATAATAAAAATGTAACAATTACTTATAGGGTAAATTGAAGGTAAACTAAATATAAAAAATTGTCAATAAAGGTAACGTCTAATTTTTTTTGCCGAAAAAGAATTATAAATTTTAATTTGTAACAAAAAAAGGGTATAATACGTGAAATTTATATCTTTTTTTTGTTACAAATTGAAATTTATAATCTTTTTTTGTTAGGTCTAATAGGTCATTATACCTTTTTTTGTTACAAATTAAAATTTATAATTTTTTCTCGACCACAAAAATTGAATGTTACTTTTATTAACAATTTTCGATATTTAAGTTATCTTTCTCGACAATTTTCTCTTACTTATATATTCTCTTATATTTCAATGGAAATTGTTAATACCGTGTTTTAGTATTGCATGAGATTAACAAGAGTTAATTGAAACCAAAATTCTAGATATTGAATTGGAAATATCAATTTTTGTAAGAATTAAAATTAAAATTTGACTTTTCTTACTCAAAATTAAATTCGATTTTAACTTTAATTTAAATTAAAATTCTTAAAAAGAATTTTATATATGCCTATTTTAAACCTTATAACAACATAAACAGTTAGCATGTTCTCAGTACAATACAAGGTATATCCACCAAGCTGCAAGCCTCCAGTTTGACAAAAATCCTCAGAACCATGATTTAAGTCCAGACGGTGCGTAACACACATCCAGATCCCTTAAACCATGGCTCTGATACCAAGTTGTAACGCCCCAAATTTCAAAATACGAATAAAACTCTAAATAAAAGTCTTTTGAAAATAAAATAGTTATTAAACAAACGAGCGGAAGCAACAAAAGCAGTTTTGAACCCTCAGGTTCATACGAAAGAGTAGTGCCAACATATTTACTTCAGAAAATATTTCTCAAAACACAACTGGGCGTTAATTTTACAAAATACAGTTTTTCAACAGTCAACTAACAACCATCAAACTAGGGCCTTGCCTTTGGAGTTATCACGCCCTGCAAAACAACAGTAAGCAGTATCTGATAAGCTACGAAAGCTTAGTGAAAAAACTAAACTGTAAATCATATAAGCATGCGCATACACATATACGAATGCCACAACAATTCTTATGGATACAGTACTACACCATCTTAGCATCCGCCAAGAAGGCTAAAACACTGCTTGTAGCTCCTACTGCACGAAGCAGCATGCTACCCACACATATTGCAATGCATCACACATATCACAGATATGAATCAGATTTTAGGAAACTCACCACAGCAATTTGTATCACACAAAGATATGTTGGATATTCAGAACACGTCAAATAGTAATTCCTACACATATATACAATTATGGTATTAATCACATAGTTAAACTCAGCACTTAACAAACTGCACAAGGGCGAAGCATGCACGTGCTTCCTAGAGGCACGGTCCAGGCCCAGAAACATGGCACAACCAACCATGGGCGTACTGGGCCCAACATGCCCGTACCTTACATAGGTACGACCGGACCTCATGAACAGATGTGGTCACGGTCAGTAGGCACGACCATACCCCTAAAGGCATGCCCGTGCCTCTCTGGTTTCAGCAACAGTTCGTCGACTGTCTTGCTGCAACTCCGGCTAAATCACCAAAACTCACCAAAATAATTCATAAAAATGCTAATGGGGTGTTTTCCTACACCCCAAACAACATCTAAACAATAAACAACAACCATAACATGACTAAATCCTTGATTCACCATGAATCATCTCAAAAACCCACAAAACTTCAAACAAAAGATTAACAAATCTTACCTCAAGCTTGAATCTATGCTATGGTTAGATGCTACTCCCTTGCTTCTACTGTTCTTGATCAAAAATCAGAGAGAGAAACTTGGTTGGAGTTAACTTACGTGAGTTTCAAAATGGAGAAATGAAAGCCTTTGACTAGCTTTAGTCAAAGGTGGCTATATATATACATAACTTTGAGAAATGACATAAATGGTCACTCAACTTTTCTTGTTTCATATTGACAACTTTGACCCCTCAAGTTTCTAAACACCTCCTAATCTTAATTAGGCATTACTAAAACACATCACTTGATAAAGTTACTAATTTAGGAAATTTCCGAACATCGGGTGTTACAGGTCTGACGTGGAAAGAATAAATGAACAACTGTCAGCATAAATTGTATCAAGCACACAATACTCACTCATTATATCACATCGATATTTCATTCCATTTATCTTACATGTCATACACTAACAAATTTCATAACCCTAATTATAACATGTATTAAAGCAATTAAAGGATTGCACAAACGTTCAAGTCAAATAGCATATAAACACACATGTAGGCGACACACAGATTCACATGATACCCTCATACTTGTCTTACCAACACATTTACTAACAAGGACTTATGTCTCACAGATACCTGGTTTTGTCACCGAGACATACTTATCTAATCATCATATAGACAATTGCTACACACACATTATACACATAAGTCATAAAGACTCGCTAGTAACTCAAATTGATATATGACTGATCGTATTATAGTCACACTTGAAACATCACACATCATGACCACCGCTTAGTATAATAAGTAAGTTAATGTAACTCAGCTGTATGCAACTGAAATCAGAATTAAACTGAATACTTGTACGGGGTCAAGAACCATAACACACACCGCTAATTGAAATAAACTACTATTGGGGTTATAGAAAATCCGTTAATCACTACTAATCACTTGTATTAATTAGGGCTAACCGAAGTACAAATCATTGTTCTAGATTAGACTTTGATTAACTACTCAGACTGCTACAATAAATGAATGATTGACCGAAAGGTCTTAGAGATAGACAAAGGTTTCAAATAACTAAAACAACTGAACTTAGGGGCTGTTTAATATAGGAAATTGGAGGGAAGGAAAAGAAAAGGAAATGATACCAAATTTCTTGTTTGTTTACCTTCACCTGTTTACAATTCTCCACGGAGGGAAAATGAGAGAAATCAAAAAGTTGAGAAATCAACAAAAAAGGGTGGAGAATTGGTGAGAAAGAAACTCTACTCCTCCATAAAAAACCAAAACACGTCTCCGACCGGCGACAGCTTGGTGATTGCTCCTCGCGCGCACTCTCTTTCTCTCTATGTCGCTCTATCTCTTTGTCTTGCTCTCACCAACCAAGAAAAATAAAGCCACACTTTTCTACAGATTTCAAATTTCTTATTCGCTCTTTCTGTCTCGCACTCACCATGTTCGAATTCGTTCTCAAGAAACTAGCGACCGGCGACTTGGCGGCGGCAGACACTTAAAACTCCAGCGAAGGTGGTACACACTATGTCTCTTGCACTCTCTCTATGTCTCACACTCTCTATTAATCCGTGTCTCTCTCTAATCCGTATATGAAATCTGAAAATTTTCTTTTAATTTGTGAAATCTGAAATTTTGCTTTTAATTTGTGAAATCTAAAATTTCTAGTATACGAATTTTGGTCGGTGAAAAGAATATGGATTCAAATGAGAAATTTAATACATTTCTTTGCTGAAATCTCAATATATGCTACTAAACTGAAGAGTTAATTCTTATTTTTCAGACTAATTTTCTTTTTCTGTAATTACATTCTGTACAATTTTATTCTCTATATCAAACACACCCTTATAACTTGAGATAACTAATAACTCTTTAAGAGAAGCAAGATATCATAGATATTTTAGAAAACCATAACTTATACTCTAAGTAAACCATAACTCGTAGTCTAAGAAAACCATCATTTTACTCTTTGAGAAAACCCTATTTTTGGTTTTTTGAGAAAACCAACATTTTACACCGATAACCTTTTGAATTTTAGGGTTTAATATATAAATAAAGACCATGCATCCAACACAAATATATTAGGCCTTTTCTATGGAAACGCGTAATCAACGTACATTAGGGTACATACCATAAAACTTGATCATTAAAGGTTATAGGTTAACCTCTCCTATATTAGGGTTTCCTAATTATTTTTCTTACAATAGTGATAGGGTTCTTCAATTCTAAAAATCAAGCCATGTAATTAATTTAGGTTTTCCCGTTACCGTCTTTTTTCTAAATTAACCTAAGTTTTTAACCCGCTTTACGGGCCGACTAATCTCAATCCGGCCATCCGCTTTACGAATAGTCTCCAAGTCATAACAGGTAGACCTCCATGACTATAAAAATAAATTTAATTGCTCCTGCAATTCGAACTTGTGGCAACATATTTACACCCTCTAACACCAACCCTTTTACCACGTACCTTTCGTATAATCCCAACACACAAATGCCCATAAATAGATTTTCTTGAAAAATCCAGCATACACACATACCTTCATACTTTTTAGTTAAAAAACATAAGGGTCTTACAACCTTTCTTTCCTTTTTGTCAAGAACATAAAAGCATACAAAACCATGATATGATTTTCCTATTAACTTTTGCGAAAACATCAATATATATGGTCTTGCTTCTACAAGAACCGACCATGTTAACACCCAACACACAACCAGCCACCGAGATTTAATGAGTATGAAAATGTATGATCTATATTTCGATATAAATTTTATTGTTATATTGTAATTAAATAAAAATGTTTTTTAATATTATAATCTTAAGGTTTAGTTTATATGTTTAAATGAAGAGATAGAATAGTTTTATAAGATTTTTATTTCTTTAAAGTTTTTATTCGGTTGTAATGTTTGCGTTTGAAACAAAATGGTTAAATTTCTTTATTATAATACGCGTATTATAATCAAAGATTTCAAAAAAAAATTGCTTCATTTCAAATATATTTTGTAGTTTAATTTATGTTTCTATATTTTTTTTTCACCCAAAAACCCCTGACAAGCGAGAATAGAAATAGCTCGTTTCTCATATTCATAAATGCTTATTTTTTGTATGCATCGAAAATGTTCATATTATTTTTTTCGATGTTATACGGTGATACTCATTCACATTTTGTACATATACAATGACCATGTTATATAATTAAAGAGTTAAAAGTTGTTATGAAAGTATTTTCATGTTTACACATCTTAATGATTTTCTAATATAAATAAAGGGTGAAATATAGTTTAACGTACAATTAAAGTTTCACTTACATTTCAGTTAAACCATCAAAGCTTATTTTTTAATGATCATTTAACCATAAAATTTTGTTTGTTTTTTGTTTAAGCCTTTAAGTTATATATTTTTTGCGATTTAACCATTTTGTTTACCTTTAACCTCTTTAGCAGGTTAAATGCATTTTTTTATCAATTTTTTATTTTTTTAAATTCATGTTCATCATCTGAAACAACAAAAACATAAACATGTTCAAAGATTGTATATGTTGAATCATTTTCATAAAACACAACCTTTGTGTGTGCCTCCATCGAATCTGGAATCATTTTCATAAAACACAACCTTTGTGTGTGCCTCCATCGATTCAGGAACAAAAACATGTTCAGATTATACAATTTATATCATATGTGGCTTTATCAACTGAATCTGTGTGTGTGTTCGCCTTCATCGATTCAAGAAAAAAAATGTATGTTCATCTACATGTGGGACTCCATCGATTTCAAAGCACAAAAACAAGAAAACCCTTGAAGATAAACACTTGAACACAAATTAGATATTCCCTTGAAATCAATTTATTTCCCTAAGAAACAAAAAAGAACAAGATGAACCTTAAAATTGGAAATCAGAAACCGATTACCCACCTGAAACTTCTATGCCTTTGTACGACGGCGATGGCAGCGGCGACAGTGTGCAACGACGACGGGTACAGTGCCGACGGCGTGCGATGTGCAACAGGTGTGAAATGGAACCCTTGAGTTGGGCGGCGACTGTGGTGGTTCTCATAAGGCGTAGTCTTCATCTTCATGGCGGCGATGGCGATGGTTAGCTTGAGTTGGGCGGCAACGGTTGTTTGGTTGGTCTTCATCTTACCACTCAAATTCAGAGAAAGAGAGAGAGAGAGAGAGAGAGTTTGAAACTCAAATTCAGAGAGAGAGGAGACTTTGAGTTGGGGTAGTGTTTGGTGAGTGAGGTGTGTTTGGGAGCAGGTTTAGGGGCATTTTGGTGTGTTTGGGAGAGGGTTTAGGAGGTGTTTGGATATAAATACCTGTTTAATAAGTAAAAATGGTTAAAGTATAAGGTAAATACAACTTTATGGTTAAATCATTCAAAAATAAACTTTGATAGTTAAGATAAGAAGTAAGTAAAACTTTGATAATTAGACCATATTTCACCCATAAATAAAAGACTAAGGTATACCAAATTTATTGAACAATTTTAACTCTTTATTTAATAAAATAAATTTAATTATTCAGTCTTGACTATCCATTTAATCAAAATTGGAATTCTAATTTTGATTTTATCAGACAAAATTAAATTAGAATTATTAGAGGAATTTCATATATGACTTTCTTAAACATTAAAATATTATTTTTGTTCATCCTAATTTACAAATATTATATCTACCCTTCCTAACATTTTAAAAATCATATTTAATCAAATTCTTAGTTTTATCATTTTAAAATATTTTAAAATTATCTTAAAATATTTTTAATTATAGCAAGTAAATATTTGACCTTATTAACCGTAATTATAATAGTAATGATTATTAATTTGTATAAGAAATAAAATCACATATATTCATATCAATAATTCTGCTGTAAATTCTGCCCTCTCCATACCGTCCACCGCTGGTCTTAATATTAACATCACGTGTCGTCACTTTTTATTCATATTTCAACTTCGCCTAATTTAGTATTCATTATTTAATCATTTATTATATCATCAGTTAATATCTAACAAAACAAACTAACAAACGTTTGATTATTCAAGTCTTTAAAATAAATTTTTGTATTGATGTGAATACAAACAAATAAAAGTAGGTGTTTGCCTCAATTTTGGATATTAAAGCAATTTGTAATAATGACAAAATGGCTTTTAGTGATAGATTTTTTAGTGTATAGAGACAAAGGTTTACCCTATTTAGTTATTCTTTTCATTATCAAAAAACCCAGTCAAGAAAAGGAGAAAAAGAAAGACCAACAAATATTCCATGGTTCAACAATAATGGTTGATATTATTCCATTTTATACTAGGCTCGTATCATTTGATAAGCTTAAGTGTAGAACTCAATCCTAAAAGTCAGCTTATACGTAAGGGAAGAGACACCTATACTTATAAGCTAGCCACCAACTTAATTTACTTTCGGTCTATATAAGATCGTAACAATAGCCATAGGTACATATACTAGAACCCATCAAATGTTTATCAAAGAGAAATATGAAGCTCGTGCGTTGCAGTGGGTGTTACGTATCTGACTTGTTAGCTTTGGATGATAACTACCAAGTATATATATTAGACTAGTTTAAATGCCCGTATAAATACACGAATAATTATAAAATTGTTATTTTATATTTGTTTATTTAAATATATAATTGTTTTGTACTGACGAAATAAAAACTCAATATGAGACTTGAAAGAAAATCAAATCCCAAGTTTATTAATATTAAAAAGGTTTGAAGATTACAGCTCCAAGTAAAAGGGTTGTAGTCAAATGATTTCAGCCGAATGGTTGAACTTAAAAGAAGAACCAGAATTGAAAAAAGATGAAAAAAGAACCAAAAAGGTTCTGTAACAGAAGGACCCTAAATGGGTAAAGAATACCAAGATATCCCTTTTGGGAGAATAAGATGAAAAAGAATAAAAATGAAGATCTGTACGTCTGCAGTGTTTTTGGACTCCTTCATGACTCTCCATTTATAAGCACAAGGCTCCCTTCTAGAATCCATAGTTACCATAACAGGCCCTTTTCTTTCCTTCTTTGAAATCATTGATTCTACATGCCAAACATAGAGATAATTAAAATTAAGAAAAAATAATTTTCAGATTTAGATTGGGTAATTTTAATAAGACTTTCTCGAAAACCAAAAGAGTTTTATATTAAAATTAGTTGACATATAAAAGTAATTGATTATAACTTCAAAAATAATTTAAAATTTAATTACGGTAAGATTTGTATCATATATAGTCGTAAATGATGATAAAGAACTTGAATATTTATTCCTAAATTAATGTAGTGTATTAAAAGTTTGAATTAGATAATAATTCTAACATAAATTAAATTTATTTTAAATTAAAATGGAATTTAAAAATAAAACTAAGTTGGAAAATTGATTTGTATGAACTTTGGGTTTTAAATATCATATATGGTTACTCTAAATAATATTATTATATTAAATTAGTATATATGTTTTTCTAATCTTATTATATGATTCACAAATATTTTGATTTATAATAACGTAAATAATATTTATAATAATATTATTATATTAAAGTTTAAATAATATTTTTTACTAATTATTTTATCTCCTATTAAAATTAAATTTTAAAAATTGAGTTTTCAACTTTGACTACTAAAAGTCAAAATTAGCCTTTTAATTTTAATAAAATAAATTAATAGGATTTAATTTTGATTAAATGAATGATCAAGATCTTTTAATTAAATTGATGAAGAATAGTCGTTTATTTATATTAATTAAAAGATTATAGCGATCTGAATCTGCGACACATTTTGTAATGGAAACTAGCTTTTTACAACGGAGATTTAGAGTATATATATTTGAAATAGAAACTTAATATAATGTCATCTAAAAAACTCATGAAATCATATATTTTGGTATATATATTAGTAGTATTTTTTATACATGCCCACGATTGTTATTTCTCAACTAGAATTACAAGCCTTCAAGCTTAAGTTACAATCATTTCATATGAAAAGTGGAAGGAGTCGGTTATGTGAATGTTTAGAGGTAGCCTTCAAGCTTAAGTTACAAGCATTTCATATGAAAAGTGGAAGGAGTCGGTTATGTGAATGTTTAGAGGTAGTGTATTGGTAATTCTAGTATCATTAAGTCATTTAGAATGATCGAGATTAATATCAAACTAACCAAAATTAGACTTACATATAATATGAGTCTGAAGGTGTGAAATGCACGCTCGGATAAGTTAAGTTAATATCGAGAACACGGGGAGTTTAGAGTTTAGGGGTTGAACCTCTCGCGGAATTTGGTCTCTTTCAACGCAAATCAAAGCAAAAATGTTTGGTGTTTGTGATTTGAATTAAGCATGGAATTTAAATCTATTTATTGAATTATCTTATATCTGAATTCATGATATCTCAAGCATATAGTCAAATTACAGATCTCGATAAATATTATAAACACGATCCAAAATATTATTCAAGTTTATTACTATTCTAATCCCTAATTCTAAGTTAATGATCCATATGATCTTGATAGTTTCCATGTTTTCCATGATTTCATTATGTAGCCTCAAGTCTAGGATGGATTTCATGTTGATTGCTATTTATTAACGTAATGTTTTTGCTTTTTATGAATAAAGAAGGAAAATTAGTTTTAAATTGTTAGTCTGTTTCTTATATTACTCTTGATAGATTTATCATCTCTATTCGATCCCTAATAATTTTATTTAAACAAATGTTTTTGTAACAAAAAGGAAATAACTAATTGGTCTTTTAAAAAAAAACTAGCAGCGTACCCGTGTAATGCTGTGGCAGTGAATAGTTTTGTTTTGCAACATGTCGCTTTTAAGAATGTAATGATATAATATTTTTGTGATTCAGTGTCAAAAAAAAAGTTTTCTTGAGCAACATGTATGTTTTTTTAGATTTTTCTTTTATTTGCATCAACTCTTTTATTATTTTTAAAAATAAATCCTAAAAGACATTAAAATAAGAAAAAAATATATATATTTATGAAATAAGAAAAGAGAAGTTAATAAGATTTTGGAAATTGTGTTGATATGAGTGGATAATTGTGTTTGTTTTGAGTATATTTTAAATTAATAAAGTTAAAATAAATTAAGGGAGAGTAAAATGGTTAAAGATTGAGTGGGTGAGATTAATTTAAATAGAATGAAAAGTCAAGATGTTATCTTGATTAAATTTTAAGAACTCTTAAAGTTAATAAGAAAAAAGAATGTTAAATGATTTATATAGTAGTATAGATATTTTTCACGCCAAAGGAAACAAAAATGAATATAAATAACAAAAAATGTTAAATAAAAACAAAAGGAGACGACTTTACCATTCCACCAAAGCAAACTCTTGACTATATTTGTCTATATATTTTTTAAATCTAGAATTAGACAATTGATACATTTTTTTCTCAATTTTCTATTAAATATCTTTAATATATTAAAAAAAAATTATGATATCTTTAGAAATTTTCACCGATTATTTCTCTTTATTTTCTTAAATAGATAACGAATGAGTTGTTTTTTTAAATATTACTTTTTAAATGATTTAGTTTATTAACACTTTAAATATATGGGTTTAGTTTACTAAAATATATCTAAGTTGTCATGTTTTGCTATTATATGTATTGGACTTAAAAAATTTCTATTGTATGTATCGATCTTTTAATTTATCGCTATTTTGTGTATTAAACTTTTTATTATATATACTAAACTTGTAAGTTTTTTTACTTTTTTATGTAACCAAAATACATACAATAGTAATAAATTACGTGTTTGATACACACAATAGAAACTTTTAAAGTTCGATACACACAATAGCAAAACGTGACAACTTTGATACATATATATATCAATTAGATTATATTAAAAATTCAAATTTAATTATTAAGAGGTTCTACAAAATATTTGATGATGATGTTATATTGTTATGTATGACTTTCTAATTCCTAATAGATCTACAAATTTTTTGATTCCTTCTATGTTTTACAATTTTTTTTACTATATATTATTAATACTCTTTAACATCGTAACCATTTAAAATTTACTTTAACAATTCTTCGTGTTTATAAACATATGCCCCATATGTTGCAGCGGAAACTTAATGAATAAATATTTTCACATTAGAATCTGTATTCGTCTTTTAAGTATTGTGTTCTTGTCATTAGGATAATGTCTAAACCTTAATTAACGTGAATCTTGTAGAGTCATATTTCTAGTGATGATACCGATTATCGATACAATTAAAAAACATAAGGCCATCCCTATGGCTTCCCACTTACCCAAACCAACCCAAATGCCACATCAGCGTCACATCAGCTTTTTTTACTTTTTTCTTCTCAATCCAAATCAACTCAAAACTCTAGTATAGCCTTTCCCAAATCAATCCAAACTTTTTCCCACTTTTTTTAATTTATTTAATTACACATTTATATATTTAACAAATTCAAATATTTAAA
>JAUEJL010125042.1:0-11621 GCA_032274825.1 Drosophyllum lusitanicum | reverse complement strand
CCGAAAGAACGGTGAAGGCTAGGGTTTAGTTACGACCGCCATCTCACAACTGCAAGCCACCATTAGATCTGGGCTCGACGAAAGCATGACGGAGGCTAGGGTTTATCTACGACCGTTGTTGTCGCCCTCCGCCTCCATAGACGGACCATCGTCGTCGCCTTCCCTTTCCTTCTCTTGTCCATCAAGCACCACCGAGGAGCCTTTGTTTTCTCTCACCACCAAGCCCTGCCGCTGTGAGCCCTACTGCCACCCTGTTATTCTCTCCTTGTTATGACCGTCGACAAGGTAATGGTTTGTTTAATTATTCTTTGGTCATCGTCAATTTGAGGAGCAATATTGAACAACAAGATAATCATCGGTTAAACTTCACCGATGTGTTTATCGTGAGATATCCCCAGATGAAAAGACCATAATACATATCTAATTTTTTATGTTTTAAATTCTTGTAATTTTTTTTTTTTGGTTTTAAGTTTTTATATTCATGATTATGTGTATTGAAAATATGTCATATTTATAGATTTGTGTATTGAAATATTTACATAGTTCTTTGTTGAATTCATAGATTCAATATAAAATATATTTTTTGTTTATTAATGAACATGATTATAATATTAAAAATACTCACACAAATGAACAACTAAAAAAAGGTGATAGAGGATATAATCAATGATGTAAAAAATGTGTTCAGTATTGAAAATTACAAAATTAATATTAAAACTCATATACTTTTGGTTGTGTTCATTATTGCACATAGTAACGCCGGAAACCGTAATAGGTGTGTTTATTATTGAACACCGTATAATTGTTAATTAATTATTAAATTTTTTCTGATTTATTTTGTTTGAAAATTTTAGGAGAGAGAAATAGATTGGAGAGAGAAAAAGTTTGATTTACCATTATGCCCCCTTTAAATTAAATAAAATAAAAAACATAATTAATCTAAACCACTAGATCAAATTCAATTAAGTGGCTCAGATTGCTTCTCACACTTTTCACAAATAAAATTCCTTTGGCATGAACCTTCCTCTGTATATATATATCTATATATAATATGTATATATATGGAGTAATTAATGTTTCCTTTGGGAATATAAAAATGAAGATGATAGACGTACTATAATATATTTAGAGAAAAAACATTTCTAATAAAATATTCTCGTTCATTGAATAGAATATAGAGTTTAGTTTTAGAAAGTGTAACGAACTTGTCACCTTTTGCTATTATATATACTCAACTTTGAAAACTACCATTTAATATACTCAAGTTTCAAAATCTACCAATTAATGTATTAGAAAACCTATTGTTCAGGCTGCAGGTAATAATCTGAATTTTAATTTATTTTTAATACTAAAATATTATTATTATTAACATATGAACATTCATCATCTTCATAATTTCAGATGAACATCACAATTGAACAAAAGATATTGTTTAATCTGTAACTGAAATTGAACATTTATATTTGAAATAACTTGATGGTTTCGAATGAAGAAACACAAATATGAAAAAAATCGTTTGAAGATTTGGACCCAATATGAAGAACATAAAGTAAATCAAGAACCATGAATGAAAATTTAAAACAGATTCAGGTAACCTAATTGCCGAAGACAAAGCTTTGAATCGAAATCCCAAACATTCAAAAACTCAACAAGATAAAATCGCAAATACAAACTACAAATAAGAAAGCAGAAATATCATAACCAAAGTTTACAACAACTTGAAAATTGAACCAAAGTTACCTGAATCGTAGATTTGAAAATCGTACTCGTCGATGAAGATGGAATGACGGCGAAGATGAAATTGATTATAAAAAGATCCATTTTGAAGAAGATGACAGATGAATAGATGGAAGATGAAGTCGCATATGAACCCTAAAGATGGTGTCCATGAATCCCTAAACCGAATCGATTCAAAAACCAAATCACCATGAGTCCATGAAGTCTTCATTATCGATGAATAATAGTCGAATAACAGACGGAAACCATAAAATCGATTGGGTCCACAAGCAGCGAAACCCATAAACCTTCGACGAATAACAGTCGAAAAACACACAGATGAAATCGAACATAGATCTGGGTTCAAACTACCATGTACAATCGAAAAAATCAAGTTTACACCTGAGATCGAAGCAAATCAAACATAGATTTGGGTTCATCCTACCATGAACAAACCGATCACATGAGATCTGATCAGAATCGATAACATAATCAAAACCCTAATCGCATAAGAACATTCAAAACATGATTTTGGTATGAATCAAGAAGGAAAAGCGCCACATATCTAAGTATGAAGCAGTTTTGATGTTCTGTTTCATTCATGATCGCCCCAAATGTTCATCCACAACACCATCGATGGTGTTCACAAAGGCAACACCCATATTTGTTGTTGTTGTTGTTATTATTATTATTATTATTAAAATAATGTTAAAACAAGTTAACCTATAAGAAACCTGCTATAACAGGTCATAATAGATCAAATGGAAATTTTTGAAACTTAAGTACATCAAATGGTAGTTTTCAAAGTTGGGTATATATAATAGAAAAAAGTGACAAGTTCGGTATACTTTCGGAAACTAAACCCTAGAATATATATACAAAGATATAATAATAAACTTAACGGGATTAGGAGAGCAAACTAAACCGAGTCCAACCTAATATTCTAAATATTTAATCTCTACTAAACCGAGTCCAACCTAAACCGAGTCCAACCTAATATTCTAAATATTTAATCTCTAGGTTATTTTTTTAAAACTAAAATTTAAGTTAAATAATACAAAATCTTATGTATGTATTATAATATCTTAAAACATTTTATTTTAAAAGTCTCCAATTAAATTATATTGTAAAATTAAATTCAATTTTTTAACTCTATAACTCATGGTTATTAACTCATTCGGTTACAAAGTGGAGAATAATTTGTATCCTTTGTTTGTACATTAGATAGCAAATCCAAACTGAATTGAACGATATGTTATACATCATATCATGGTATCACCTGGGTAAAAATACTAGTATATATAACCATAAGAAGAGAGATAAGGTCTATATTTTGGTATAGGAATGTGTGAGTTGTCAACACTAGCTTGAGATGACGTACATATATTGAAATTCTTATGTGATTTTAGAAAGATTTCTAGTTATAGTTTATATGACCAAGTAGATGGAAATATGGAATGTTGCGGAGTTGTATTTTATTAAAGTCTCACTTAGACTTGATGGCTAAGTGAGATCACCTTCATGAATCACAAGAATTGTGGTTGAATGATTTGAAATATTCATGGTGGATAGTCGAGTAGTTTATTATGATGCCCTAAAGTGAAAGTTCTGTAGATAAATGAGGTTTAATCTAGGCATGTAGTTTATTATGTGAATTATACAATTTGATCTACTAGGAAAGTGACCACGTGGTGAAAAAAAAGTCACGGAGTGAGGGTTACAAACACTTCAAAAGATGAGGGTTACAACTTACAACTTACAAACACTCCAAAAGGATGGTGTGGAGGGAGGATGATCATTGAAGGAGTCTCCTTAAATAACAATAAGAGTTAATTGTCAAATTCATCCCTTAACTTTACCATTTCTTCCGATTTGGTCCTTTAACTTCAAAGTGACCAAGATGGACCTTAAACATCCACTTTTCGGTCTGAATGGTCCTTTCGTTAGTTGACCGTTAGTCAACTCTATTAAATCAAGGTAAAATGACAAATTTACCCTTATTTTTATTATTTGTTCATGAAAAGTAAATCATTCATCTTCCTTCTAACTTGTTCTCCAAAATGTAAACTCTCTCTGGACAACAACAAGGACGACGACCACCGCCGGCGCCCTACGCTGGCAACAACCACCACACCGCCACTGATTTCTCTTCTCACGGTGACATCGACTCATTTCTCTCTGTTTCTCTCACTATTTAACCACCACACTACACCTCTGTGCAACGCACAAACCCTAGATCTGTAGCGGTTAGGGTTTTTTATGGTGTTGAGGGAAAATTGGTCTTGGATTTAGCGTCACGAAGGTTCCGGGCAGCGGTATAGTAAGCACGAGCAGCATCCTCTACCGTATCAAAAGTGCCCAGCCAAACCCTAGTTTTCTTTGACGTATCTCTGATTTTTGCAACGTACCTACCCCATGGTCTCTTTCTCACACCTCTAAACTTTATTTCCATCCCCGATCTTGAACTGTCAACCACCGTAGGTGCCGCCTTAGATGGCCTAGCCGCCACCGCTGTACCTCTGTGACCTCCCACAGCCGATCAAAATCTTAGATAAAAGAAATTGAACAACATGGGTTCAAAATTGATGAAGGTTAACAACAAAGAGTTAATTAAACACTCTTCTTGATCTTAAGAAGAGGGATTCCGTGTTTTGAATATATGTTGTTGGTGTGTGAGAAATAGAACTGAGAATAGGGTTTTCTACGAGTTGTGAAATGAACCCTAATCAGGAGGTTCTGCCCCCTTTCCTCTATTCTTGATTTTCATTTCTTTCCTAAAAAAATAAATTTGGGATGGGAAATGATCGAGGTGTGCATAAGCACCGAAATACCCTCGGTGGCGGTGGCGGTTAGCGATGCCAAGAGGTTGAGGGTGGTGGTGGAGTGGTGGTTATTAAGGGTCAGAGGGAGAGACCATACATGAGTGAGAGAGAGAGGGAGAGTGTGTTTAGGGAGGGAGAGAAGTACCCTTGATTTAATTCTAAAAATAATTAAATATTATTTTAATTAATCAAAAATAGAAAAATGATAAAAGGATCAAAGTACTCTTGACTTAACAGAGTTGACTAATGGTCAACTAATGAAATGACCATTTAGACTGAAAAGTGGATGTTTAAGGTCCATCTTAGTCACTTTTGAAGTTAAAGGAATAAATCGGAAGAAACAAGATAATTAAATAACCGATTTGAAAATTAACTCTAACAATAATAATAAATGTTCACATCGATCGGAGAGAATAATCAATTAGAAGTGTGTAACTCATTGTAGAATGTCAACTAAAATGTCAATTCAAGAGTGTTACGTGTCTAATCAATACCAAGTTTTTTTTAACAATATATAAATACATTATTATTATTATTATATGCATAAATAAAAAGAGCTGATCCGTATACAATAATTTTTAGCCATATATAATAAGGTATAAATAGTTGATGCATATGGTACAAATTAATGATGCATAAAGTTGTTATGTATGACTATTTTTGTTGTATAAGGATCACATCCTATAAATAATTAATAGCATAATCACCATCGATTAATTAATGTATAATTGCTGAATTTGTTTATCTATTAGACAAAATCACAAACACCCAAGACAGAAAAAAAAACTTGGAAACCAATATTTACGTACGATACTCATAGCTAGATACATGAACAATAATATATTATTAATTACCACAATAAATAAGTAATTCCAATACAAGTAAACTTATAAGTTTGTCTCTGCTTAATGCTTACTAAAGATTATTTATGGTACTCTTTTTCTGAGGACTCGCAGATTAATTGTTTGAAGACCAAGCTAGGGGAAGAAGCAGGCTACCTTAACTTCAACAACGTACTTCATGAGATTGCCTGCCTGGGTTCCAACACTACGTACTAGAATACATTTGTTTAATTTCCAACAAAATAAAACCTTCTATCATATATCGTCGCTGCTGAGTAATTATATATTCGTAGCTAACGATTTAACATTTGGGCGTATAGATAGACCAGTGCGCTTTAGGGTTTCTTACGGCGTTGCTAACAGCTAAATCCTTGAGAAACCCATGTTTTCTAAGCGTTGGCTGGGTCCAGAAATATATATGCAACAAACATCATGAAGTACTACAAAAATCAACTAAATTACCTTCACTAGCTTCAATATGATATACTTAAATGGCGCGCAGGGGTATGGAGTACGTTTTTGCTTAATTTGAGGTTTGTTGTACGACCGAAGATGACATGTTCTTATAAATCTCGAAAAGCATTCTGTTTTGAAACTCATCGTCCCATGTCGAAACCTTGGAAGCTTGACGAGCCTTCTTTGAAGTCTTTTTGGCACCATTTCCTTCGGATCGAGCGAACGTAAACAATTTCTTGATTCTCGAAAACATGCCGGGCCGCTCTCCAAACTGAGCGGTCCTCATGCTTCTTCCACCATCGAAGCCGTTATATGATGTTTTGCCCCTCCAAAACTTATTCACATCAGTAGAAGTCGAAAGGCTTCTTGAAAGGCCTTTTGAAATACTTCTTGACAGTTTCTCCATGTTTCCGATCTCAAGCTAGCTAGCCGTACGTACGTGTGTGTTAATTAGTGTATATGTGTTCGAGAGTGTGAGATATCTGTGAGTATATAATGATTTTGAGACTCCGTGTTTGACTGTTTATAAAGTTTGTTGAATTTGAATGGTCAACAAGTTCTGAGTTGTTTTTGCTGACCAGCTGAAAATTCTAGAGGGGAAAAATGATAGTATGTTCTTCTCACCTTCTTGGAAGCCACCAAATAATTAAGTAAAATAAATTTCTGGTTGTTAAGTTTTTGTCCGTACATATATATCGAGTCTTTCATTCAACGAACAAAAAAAAAGAGTCAAGTTATAATTCAAATACTAGGTCGCTTTTTTTAATTATTCATTAACATTAATTGTTTTTAAAAATCACATGACGAATACCGTGTTTATTTACATTAATTAATTGTTTTGTCTAATCGACAATAAGTGAAGTAATTGATCTTTACTAAGCACAATACAAAATGTTGGACAATACTTAACATTTTCATTCATGTGTGACGTTCTTTTTTCGCATCTAACACATGGATAAAAGTTACTTATACGTTATGTGAAGTTTGTGTGGCTATTGACCAACCATAGATAAACTTTGCTCTATATTATGTAAGTTTGTGGAGTTCCTACTCATAGCTAGTTGATTTTGAATAGGAACCCACAAGCTTATATCATCGTCGACTCTACCTAAATCATATTTTGTCTTTTCTTATAGATGAAGGTAAGGACAATTGAGACGTTCAGACAAAAGTGTCAAGGTGTAAAGTCCTATTGATAGAATAAGCTGATTGTTGTTGTTATCGCGAGAGTCTGGATGCTAAGTTTTAATTAAATCAATAGATTTCGGTTAAAAATCAGACAAATTTTTTTGAGTATTTGATTTATTATGGGTTAATGGTTATGAACTTATTATATTTACTTAAACAGGTTAAATAACAGAGCTTCTAAAATTGGCAACCATCGCTATGAGTCAATGAGATCGAAAGCCATAAAATTAAGAATCACCAGTTAAGAAAACCATACAAAGACTAAAATAAATGAAAAATCATCCAACACCTGCATATACATCTCCACTATCGGACGAATCCCTATCAACAACACCACCACCGCTACTGTTGTCATCACCGACCCATCGCCATCATTGACTCAACCACTACCCCTTACTACCTCCTCATCTGTTGCCACCAACCATTGCTTTCACCACCCCTACAGCCTCAACCACCACCCCAATTTCACATCATCACAAAAAAAACCTCCACCACCATCGATTGTATAACCAACACCAACACCTCCGTTGCCACCACTAACTGCTATTACAACCAACACCACACACACCACTAGTTATTGACTATCACCACCGCCTACTGCCGCTGCCACCACTAACCATTGACCTTCTCCCCAACTGTTATAGCCACCACGATCAAGAAGAAGGTTGTGGCAAGCAGTAGCTATGAGGTAGCAACGACGGGGGCGCACAATGTCTATAGGTGGTGATGACGATGACATTATAGTATCAGCAAGTAGTGGTTACAAAAGTGGCGGTTGAGATGGTGGTGAATTGCAGTGACTGTCTACGGTGGAGGTGTTGTTGCCTATTTTGATAATTGTTCTAACAAAAAGAATAATAATAATAATAAACAATATGATTAACTCATTTAAATTTAAATTTTTTTTTCTATTTAACACTTTTTATAACCATCAACCAAAATTTTTTAACATTGTTCTTAAGATATTACATCTTTTTACTTGAATGTTTAGTATATTCAAAACTAAAAAAAAACTAGTTATGATCAGTTCGATAAGTTTAGTTAAGACCAGAGCGGTCCAAGACAAGCCCATCCCAAACTAAAACAATGGCTAAAATCGGTCTATGAAATTAGACTCGAAGATCCTAAATCGGTTCGAAAGACCAAAGTTCAAACAAGTCCCATAAAAAGAAGCAGTGATCGGTTTTGATTGCAATAATAACGATAAAGACTGTTAGCAAGAAGTTTCTTAAATGTTTTTCAGCTATCTACCCACTCAAAAGTACCTATTTGGCTGTAGTTCTTCTTCCATGGCGATGTGGTATGAAGCAAAAAAATTTATATATTATATTACATTAGTACCGGCAAGTAGGGGTGTACGTTTGGATGGATCGGTTTAATCCGATCCGATTAACTAAATCCAATTGGATTTTGGTTTATAAAAGTGAGATCCAATCCATCCAAACAATCTTAAGATTCGAACCAAACTATCCAAATTACAATTAGGTTGGATCGGTTCTTACAATTCGGTTTTTATTCTAACATAAACACATGTTTAAAGAGTCAAGATATTTTAAGAACTAGATTTGATACATATACTATTGAAGATTAAAATATAGTTGTCCAAGTTATAATAACTAGTGGGACTAGTGGCTTTGACATAAATATATAATTAAAAATAATAAGTTGTAAATAAACGTAGACATGATACTTATGGTTTATTTTGTTCCAGTAGTGTTATATATATATATTCTTATTCGGTTTATTCCGTTTATTCGGTTTAAATAATAGTAACCAGAACAAACCGAAATTCATAGTAATTATTCGGTTTTGATCCAATACGATCCAAAAATCCGAAATATCCGAACCAAATAGTCCGATCCAAAATAATCGGTTTATCCGATCAGTGAACATCCCTATTCATCAATGTCACGATTCATCAATTGAAATTTTCTCTTATATCTATATATTTCAGTTTTCGTTTAGATTCTAATTTTTTTTACACTAAAATGGTTATTGTTAATTGATGATTTGTATGTAACCGAGTTGAGGATGAGTATTCATTAAAAATTTCTTGATACATATTAATTATGCATCATTTATCAAAGGACTTGTAACCTAGCGGTATCTGGTGTTTAGTGAACAACGAAATAAATTTAACGGTATGTTTAGCGGGTGTGTGTACTTGCCGTTCAAATAAAACTATGGATCATTTTTTCTTCTTGATGAATTCCGGTTGCACGTGTATCATTTGTATGTGCATCATGTGTTGAATTTATGGGAACGTAATTTTAGGAGCTAGTAGAGTTTTTTAATTTCGTAATATACCCTTAACCATCCGTGAAGAATACTTGTAATCAATTTTGACTACCCATGATCCAACGACCGATAATCCCACTTACCATTTATAGCTTAATTTTCTTTCTACAATAACCTTTTCCTATATATAGGGACTATTCATTTGAGAATCGTTTTTATTACGAGAACCAATCTTGGTTATTGATTAAAATACATTAATGGCTAATAATATGGGAGGGTTCATTAATGGGTCATTAATAGAGATATTTAAAAAAAAATAAAGTCTCATTAAATAATGACTCATCCACCCGAACATAATTCACGATTATGTAAATATATAAATGATCAAAATACCCTTATTAATGAGTCATAAATGAGCATTAATAATGATTATAAATGGTTTTCACGATTCTCACATTAAAAACTATATATAAAGTATATGCAGTTACATACTAGCTTTCAGGTCTAGTTTTTTTACCAAGCATTTTTTAGCTCTAACCCCACCCACCGCTCCAGCTTAGTTAGCTTATTTCGTCAAACACACTCTATAGTCTATATGTGTGCATAAGCTTAAACTTTTATTTTTAGAAAGAAAAAGTGAGCTTATAGTTTTTAAAAGGGGAAAATTCATTGAATAGTAACCAAGTTTGAAAACTGTTCCATCAAGGTCTTTTTCTTTTTTATTTCACGTTGTGAAATAACCCATGAATGATCTTAGTGGAACAGTTTTCAAACTTGATTACTATTATGTGAAATAAATCCTTTTTAAAAAGAAAGTCTCATCTGGCAAAAAAAACTATGTTTGATTGCATAAGCTTAAACTTTTATTAAAAAAAAGAAGAAGCCATTTTTATAAAACTTTAAAAGATGCGAGAGCTATTAATATAAAAACTAAATTACCCAAAAATCCTCCAATTATTTTTGTTTCTTATTTAGAATTTTATTTTTATGTTCTTTTACGTCACGTCTCTTACATTTTTAAGTTTTAGCTTCAAGTCTTAAACTACTTTATCAAACACATTTATACAGATAAAAGCTTTAGCTTTTAACTCTAAATAAAAATGTTCATGGATCATTTTTACATGTTTGATTACTCCCGGTCCGATCTTCTTATGCTATAAATCCTCCTTCACTTTATGTGGACTATTATTTTTTACCTCTTTTGTTTATTATTTTATTTAAATTTAAGTTCATTTTTAAAATATATTTTAATAGTTAAATAACAATTTAATTGGAGTGAATTAATGCATTCATCGCAACATATATACATTAATGTGTTCGTATACATATATGCATCTTTCTGATTTTTTATACATATATGTGAATATAAGGGGATGGGTGTTGTCCGAAGGCAAGTAGTTAAGAACAAAAGCTCGAGCATGCAACACAAAACATACGCATTTGGGCAAAAGGAAGCATTCTTCGCTGGAATATTGTACTCAGAAATTTCTCGAAACATTATTGCCTCTAAAATCTCTAGAAAAATTGTTTCGTTGGAGAAATATTGTCCTCTAAAATATCTCGAAAAGTTTTTTCATAGGAAAATTTTCTCTGAATTCGTTGTAACTATTTTCCAAGTAGTTAATTATTGCATTTATCATAACATATGTACATTAATGTGTTCTGCATCCTTAAAAAAGTTTCATACATATACGTGTATATGAATAGACCGGCATTTTAAAATTGCCCTCAGAAAGCTCTTAGAATATTGGGTAAATTGCATGAAAATACAATGAACTGTCTTAACTATCATTGTATACAACCAACTTTATTTTTTTTAAAACAATACAATCAACTTTTATAATCCCCCAATTGTATGCAAGTTGTTGCATATTATAAAAGTTATGAAAAAGTTTATTGTATACAATGATAGCTAAATACTAGACACAGAAAAAAGTTGTTTGCATACAATGAACGAATTTTAAAAGTTGGTTGTATTATTTTTAAAAATTTGAAGTTGGTTGTATACAATGATAATTAAGACAAAGTTAATTGTATTTTTATGCATTATACCCTAGAATATTACTAGTTTATAGACCCGTGTATACACGAGTATTACCAAAGTAAACTTGAGATATATCAAAATCAAATAAAAAATGTTAGAAGTATACATACATAAAAACTTTCAAATACTTAACTAAGAAACTAAACGTTTCCTTGTTATCTTCAAATAAAGCAAAGAGACCAAGTTTCAAAAGATTTCAACTCAATAGTCAAATGACCTTAAAGCTAGAATAGAATAAAGATATGGTTATTTTTATTTTCTTTTCCGTTGGTTCATCTTCATCTCTAATTTTTAAATTATCATACATGATGAAAA
>JAUEJL010125041.1:0-23840 GCA_032274825.1 Drosophyllum lusitanicum | reverse complement strand
ATATATATATATATATATATATATATATATATATATATATATATATATATATGACCGTTTACATTTCGAACGTTAGGTTTTGTCTTTATACTTGGTTTTGTAAAATCTACTGATCCTACACGCTCCCAACACTCCTAGATTGACGAGCTTCGTACACAGACCGTCAAATCATGATCCTACATTCTCCCAATACTCCTCAAGAACTCCATAAACGAAGCCGAAGATGAAACTTAACCCGAAATGGTTTCATTGTACTTCTCGAACCTTGTAAACACAAACCAAGGAAGCCTCAATACCAAAACACACTTTGTAGCCTTGGAATCTCTCTAAAAATGGGCAGAGTAACCGTACAATTCTGACACATGTAACCTCGACACGTGTTCTGCCGCCTAAACGTGTCGCTCGTGACGCACAACGCGCCGCGTCGCGATCTCGACTTTTCCAGAATTTCATTTTTTCAATTTCTCTTTTCTTTTCTATTCTTTAAATAATAATATTCGAATAATACCTTTCTAATAAATGAACTCCATAAATATAATTTAATTCTCATCTAAAGAATTTTACAACAAATTCTATTAATTCCGGGTCGTTATAGAGTATCCACAATGTAACATTTCAAATCTCAAAACTAAGATGTGGTCCCAAACTCGGAACTGCACGTCATTACCAAAGCTCAATATCTTGATAGAAGTAACGAATTACATAACTTGTACATAACATCCAATATATTTGATTATTAAAAACATCGGAAAACATTTTCAAAGAGATGAGTCATCTTCACACTACCGAAGTCTTCCCACGGCCCACCCCTGAAAAGATATAAAACAACAACCATAAGTATAAAGCTTAGCGAACACACATCTTACACTCCACACCAAGTATGTATATATCAGAACTCCATAAACCCACCGCATAGTTTAAGGTAAAGTTTAAAAATCAAAACATAGTTGACTCCAACATTGAATTGAAGTATATATTTATTACATAAAACATATGAAATAAAATCGAATAGTTCGAATACACACTGAAAAGAGCATATATATATATATATATAGCAATAACATACAAAAATATATATATAGTTGATGTGAATCGCCTCCGATTATTAGCACATTAATTAATTCTCCGGTCCACTAATTCCATTTCCATTATCTGCTAATTAATAGGCACACAAAAAATTAAAATGATCAGTATTTTGTAGCAATTAAGTTAATAATTTATATATAACTGCACAATTATCGATCAGTATTTTCTTCTAACTTTAAATATGACTACTTTGATGTTAACTACGTAATTTTCCATAAAATTGTCAGAAACTAATTACAAATAGTTGGAACTTTATTTATATAAAATAAACAACCTTTCAATATATATTAACGGAGAAAAATAACGAGAAGAGTGCAAAAAAAAAAAAAAAATCGTAGAAAAAAAGAGAAAAGAAAAGTATATATGTTAGCTGACACTAATGCTGTGTTCTCGGGCTTTAGATCCATAGGAAAAGAACAGATAAAGATTAAGGAAAGCAAAAAAAAAAATAATAATAATTTTAGTTTTTAGTATTGTCAAGTTTGAATTAGTTGAAAAGAAAGAAAAAAATGAATTTTATTACAATAATACATTTATTTTTTAAAATTATTAGTTGGATTAGAGATAATTTAATCATTAATAGAAAATTATAAACTTTTTATTTCCTTTCCATACTAATCTTACCGTTTTTTAATAGAAAAGTTTATGAGAAAAAAGTTAATGAAATTTTTCTTTAAAAACTTTTCTCTTCCATTCCTGGAAAAATTAGAAAACACATATTTTAAACACAGTGTTAAATCTTCTAATTAAATTACCTGAATTGATCAGCTGCAAAGAGAACCCCCAAACATCTCTAAGAAATCTGCAAAGAAGAAGATAAATTAATCCATCAAAATTACCTTCAGTTGTACTTTTCTGATATAATTAAGAGAATATATTATTGGATTACACATGTTATCATATACTGGGTAAGAGAATTAAGTAAGAGGATTTAGTAAGAATGAATAGAGTTTTTCTTTAATTTATAATATATATAAGCAAATTAAGTAGATTAAATAAAGAGCAATGTGTATATATATACCTTTTGCTCTCGGCAGTTCTTAATTAAGCTCATTAATTGCTTCGGCTCACGTCTGCTCTGATATCAAAATTGATGTTTTTAGGTGCGAATATATCTCTAAACCTCTTACACTGGGATATAGATATGTGTTTAACAGCTTGAAAGCAACGGATGTGAAGACCAGATGCACAGTTATTTGCACCTTTTATCCTCCATATCTCTCCTAGATTTTCCATATTTCGTACACAAATGACTTTCAAGCTACTCGTAAGCTCGTTAATATTACTGGCACCAGCACCAACACCTTTCAAGTCCATGTTAAATAATCCTTCAATGGAACAACAATCTCCAACATAAAGCGTTTCTAAATGGTTTAGCAATGGCAGAGGGTTGCATGGAAAAAGATTTACAAGACTATCACATCTACCCACTGAAATCTCTCTCAACATGGAGCTATTGTTATTTTCCTCCTCACTACCTGTGGTAGTAATCACACACGGCCATATCTGCATCAGCTTCTCCATATCATAAATCCTCAACTTCCCTAGCTTTGGAATTTGTACCTGTACAAGAATTAAGCCTTAATAAGTTGAATTTTGTTAATTCAAGAAATATTGTGTCATAGACGTATATTTAATGACCTGTGCGTTGAAGAATGACTGCATTTTGTCGTCAGAATAAATGCTAGTGAAGTTGGGAAGGCCATCAAGGTTCAACTGCACCAGTTGCTGCAGCTCAACTCTGTTTTTCTCGTTGCACAAACTCTTCAGCCTTGGTAGCCCATATAAAGAAAGAAACTTTAGCTTTGGAAGCTTAATCACGCTCTCACCATGTATCAGTGTTTCCAGAACAGGGCACCTGGAGACTTTGAGCCTCTCAAGTTTCGTCAAACCACTTACCACTTGAACTGTAAAGAGGAATGTCAGGTCTGTACAATCAGAAACCTCAAGCTCTCTTAAGTTGCAAAACGAGTAGTGCATCGAAACATCTTCAATATTCTTCATATCCTTCACTTGTAAATAAAGTCTCGCTGTTTTCTCAAACAACTCATTCATTCTGGATTCCACAACCTCGCTACAGTTACTCTCAAGCTTCAATGTATTTTCAGGATACTGCATTTCATTAAATCGACAACCCAAAGATATCTTGAACTTTTCAAGTTTCTCAAAAGAACCATCTTTAGGATGAAGCTTATTATCATACAGCTCAAACTCAAATACACAAAGTTGCCTTAAAAGAGTCTCTAGTTCCTCATAATTGGCATCTGTGAACCTGAACCTACCAGCTTTCATATAAAGCTCCTCAAGATTGACCAAGTTCCGAAAGACACCATCATCAATGGTAAGTGCTGTCCATATTGTAGAATAACATCCTGTCACATCTAGCAACTTTAGCCTTCTCAACTTCCCTATTGTAGAAGGCAACTTTTTGATGCGACAGTGAGCAAAGCTGAGTATCTCCAAATTGATAAGATTTCCAAGAAAAGTAAAATCATCTGTCAACGAGCATGAGTTAAGACACAGTGTTCGAAGATTGGTTGAGTATGACGGAAGCAATGGCTTAACCATCCTCTCATAAGCTACAACCTCGAGATTTTCCATTCTATCATAAAAATCTTGAGGAAACTTGACTAGCTCTTCCTCACCGACTAGCTTCAAGAGTTTGAGGTTTGGGTAATTAAGAGCTACAGGAAACTCAGGCATACCCTTGCAATTGAAGAAAATTCTTTCATAAAACTCATTTGCATCCTCTGGCGTATTCCCATGGTCAAATGAAGCTTGCTTGACATCTTCTAAGTTACTTAAAACAAAATCACGTGCATGCGGCTGCACTTTGATGCATCCTGCACCATCACTTGTATTCAAAAAGTTTGCATGTATGAGCAGATCAACAGAAGCTGTGATCAAGTGTCTTGCTTGTACTAGCGTAGTAACTTTAGGAAACAAATTCAAACCCCATGCACACCTCATTAACTCTTCCACATTAATATCAAAGTCCTTCGGAAAAAAAACACAAAGAAATAAAATTGCTTTCTTATCATCTACTTTCAGATTGTTGTAGCTCATCTCAAAAGCTAACTTCAAAACGTCATAAATGTCTTCAAGCTCATGGTTCTGTAAAAGAGAGAGGGCTTCTTCCCATTTGGACTTATCATTTATGTTACCTTTAAGTACAGAGGCAATGGTTTTTATGGAAATGGGAAAATTACCACACCTGATTATTATGTCTTCTCCAATCTTATACAGATCAGGATAATCATCTTTTGGAAGCCCCACTGTTTCAAAGAACAAAGTTTTTGCTTGAGCGTCATCTACCACACCTAATCTAAAAATTGAACTCTTTTCAACACCCATCTGACTGCAAACATTTACATCTCGTGATGTGATCAACAACATAACGCCATTTGGCAAAGGACTACTCCATAGTCCGATATCTTCGAGGTCCAACACTTTCCAAAGATCATCTAATATCAACAAAGTATTCTTTTTACCGTCTTGTGATATCTGCATACACCTCTTATGAAGATGCTTAGCCCTTGCTTCTTTAGTTATCTCTATTAAATCTTCACCAATGTACTTTGCAATAGTTTGTTGCAAAGCAATTGGGTTAGCTTCTCGCCCGATATTCAGCCTCAAAACCAAATCAAACATACCGGCACCCTCAACTTCGTCGACTATATTTTTCATCATTTTGGTCTTCCCCACACTCCCCATCCCGCATAGAGCTATCTTTGTGGCCTTGCTATTTGGCTGGAGGGATTTCAATGCTTTATGAAATAACGAATCACTGGAATCTTGCATATCAGTGTCCAAAAGTGCTCTCATATGGAAATTGGCGGTGACAGGTGTGAACACTTCTCTAAAACTGATACAGTAATGTATATATATGTTTTCAACAGCTTGAAAGCCACTGACTTGAGATTTGTTTGCCCCTTTTATCCTCCACACTCGTGTTAGATTCTTTGAATTAGTCACATGAATGCTTCTTAAGTTACAGCTCACTTCCTCAAATTTACCTTCACGTCCCAAATCAATGTTGAATAACACTTCAACAGCATCACACCCATTTACTCGAAGTGTTTCCAAATTACACAACATAGGCATGGGATTGATGGGGAACAAATTAACAAGACTATGACACGATTCCACCTCAACCCCTCTCACCATGGAAATTTGAAATTCCTCACCGGAAGTTACTTCAGAGGGCCATATCTGCTTCAAATTCTCCATAAAAGAAATATCCAATTGCTCCAACTTCGGAAATGCAACCTGCACAATAGTTGAGCATTGTTATAGTACACACACACACACACAAAGCTTGCTTGATACTTCATATTTATGTAATTATGAAAAACCAAAACAAGAAAGGGCACAATAATCTTCTAATATAACAAAAGACTAACATCAATAAAATCTATTATACAATTTAGTCACTGATTTAGATTAAAAAAATTTAATTATCAAATCTGAACCATTCTTTTATTAAAAATTGAAATCCAATTTTGATTTTTGTTGTCCAAAACTGGATTAAATGTTGATTTTAAATTGAATCGTAATTACTAGAGATAATTTCATATATGCTCTTCTTAAACTTTAAAATATCGTATTTATCCACCCTAATCTACAAATATTATATTTACCCTTTATAACATTTTAAAATATCATATTTAACTAAATTCTTAGTTTATAGGAAAAATTAAATGAAAACACAATGAACTTTGTCTTAGTTACCATTATATATAACCAACTTTAAATTCTTAAAAACAATACGATTAACTTTCATAATTATTTTTTTAAGAATTTAAAGTTGGTTGTATACAATGATAATTAAGATAAAGTTCATTGTATTTTTATGCAATTTGTCTAATAAATTAATTATATTGCAATGTGAAAATAATTTAGCTTAAATATAATTAAGTACGAACCAAATTAATTATGTGAACACAATATGAACTCTTTTTAACTGCTTTATTTGAAGTATTATGTGTTTGGACGTTAGCTTTATGTTTTTTTTCATCTTTATCTTTTTCCGGTAGTAGTGTCCGAGTTATTTGCACTTCGTTTGTAATTAAAAAGGCAAATTGTACCAAAATACAACAAACTATGCCAATATTGTCATTGTATGCAACAAACTTTATTTTGGTTCATTGTATGTAAGTTACCTATGACAATAGGTAACTTACCGATAACCTAGCAAAAAATAAAAGAACTTTGGTACCTAAAAATACAAACAACTTTCAAATTATGTTCATTATATACAATCGGCAACCGGTAACCTGGTAATCAGGTCACCGATTGCATACAATAAATCAAAATTGTAAGTTGTTTGTATTTTTAGATACAAAATAAAGTTTGTTGCATACAATGACAATATTGGTATAGTTTATTGTATTTTCGCGCATTTTGCTCTATTGCGTCCCATCATATCACGTAAGTAAAATATTAGTTATTATAAACACACGCACCATGAACAACCGTTTAGTTTAGAAGTTTATAAAAATGTGAAACCATACATAATCAAAGTGATATGTCAAAAGATATGAATCGAATTAAGGTACGTAGTTATCACAATTTGTGATCACATAATGCTAATAAAATATAACACGTCGTTTACCAAACCACAATATATAAAAAACGACGATTTACCATTCAACCCTTCCTATTTTTATGGATATCAAACTAAAAAACACTAAACACTTTTCAAAAAAGAATGAAATCCAGCTTCAACGAGATGATGATGATGATGATATTGTGGGGAAAATGCACTTTGTAACAACTAACAAGAAGTGGGTCAAAGAGTACCCACTCAAGATAGTGACAGAGTGTATTTAGTGACATTTTGGACCATGGAATGTTTCAGATACACTAATGCGCTATAAAGCTTACAGTGTTATCTCGATCACACTTAGAATTTCAGAAAGAAGCTGTGTTAAGAAATGACCATTTATTGATAATTAGCGACGACTGCCAGAGTTACACGTGTGCATACATGTGAAAGGGAATGGTTTGACTTTCGTTTAGCTTCTAGTGTTTGACCACTTTACCTTACTATCTGGATAACGTTAAAAAGTTGGTTTTGTTTTCTCCGTCACTATCATTTTTATATTTCAATTTTAATGTAAAAAGAAAACACCCTAAATAAGTAAGAAACAAATGCTCAACACGTGCAGGAAAAAGAAAAAAAAAAACTGTTTTTGCATATTTGTCTTGAAACAAAGGTGATAGATAATTAGTGACCACTCTCACTTGGATTATCTTTATTTAAAAGTATGCTTGTTTATAATCATTATCATCATACAATCACATAATAATATCAAAATCTTTTACTTTCTTTTCCCCCTATTCTTGCAAGACATCAGTCATATTGAGTTTTAGGAATAACTTCTGGTCTCTCACTAGATCAGATGAGATTGCCTCTATGTAAAAGTACTATTCCACAGATGGCTTTAGTTCCAGAAACTGAAAACATATAAATAAAATAAGGTCTAAAGAGTGCTCACTGCTGAATCAAATGACAAAAACATAACAGGGTATTACAAAACATTAAAAAAAATGAATTAATCGACGATACACAAGCCGACCCCTGCCCCCTTTGACGTCAAGTTCTTCATAACCAACCATCAATTCTCCAACTATATTTACTCGGGAAGCACGAAAGGGTCCACGCCTCTTTGTACACTCTGTAAAAGGGTCCCACAAAATGCGCTTAAAGACGAATTGCATATTACAATCTTATTATGATGTCCCTTGAACAGCAACATTTTGTTGCTGCAACTGTGGTTCACTTGCTAGGCCAAGAGCTTGTAGAGTTGACCTGATAACCGATATATTGATCAAGATCAAGATCCAAAGAACACAAATGCTCACTACTCAGTAATCAATTTTGATGTATGATAAATGTAGATTATGTATTTATTACTCTAATGTACTAACTAATTGGGAAAGAACAAAATATAGCAAATAATTTTAAAAGATATATATACCTAGGCAAGGAGGGTTTAATACTTGGTTGGTTGGCATATGCAGCAAGTGGGCCCCGGAGATTGCCGTATTTCTTCAGAGCAACCTCAAGTTGTGGAGATGGCAACTGCAGAAAAAATTTAATATTAAAAGTAGCAGATTGAAAGAGTGGGGAAAAGAAAAAAGAAACCATTTCAAGGCAAACACAAGGATTGTAACATAACGTACTTGTACCAATACACGAAAAGAATGAGGCTGCGTTTCTGAAATACATTTCAGAAATCCAACCCACAATTTCGGCATCCTCCAAATCTGATGCAACACAAACAGTTAAATGACTACACAAAGTTACTTTTTATATTACGATTAGAAAATATATAAAGTTTCAGATATATCTCTATTTTATTTCCTATATTAACTGTAGTGAACTCTCGATAAGATAATATCAAGTTGCAAATTTCATATTGTTTTACCAACACTAACAGAATGAGTCACATGAAACCACGCACCTGTTTGCTTACGAGTTTGGAAAGTATCTCCATAACAAAGTCAACCTGAATACGGAAGCTTATGTGTTAAAAACGGATACAAAACATTAAAAAATGAGCACACACACAAAGCAGCACACAAAAATCTGAGTTTCTTTTTTGAATATATACACACATATTGAAATCCTGCATATATTTGTGCATAAAAACAAGATCTTAGATACCAGCTTAGGGTAAGCATCAATCGCCTGGATTACTGTCCTCATGAAGAGAAGAGGTAAAGGTGTTTGATCAACCTAAGAACTATAAAAGTTAGAAATAGGCACACATACTATAGGCGAATTTAGAAGTTAAAACGAAAACAATAATACCATTTGATTTAATGCTTTCGCAAGAACTTGTTGTGTGAAAACAGTGCGCTGCTGAAAACAAGCTGAACAAGCATCCATTATCTGCAAGAATGGAAATATCAGACGTAAAAAGATTGGCTGTTTGTCCGAGTAGCAGTGGCGACCTCAACATGTTTACTTATGAATGGGTCAATAATATGGGTTTGTTTTTTTTAATTCTCAAACAGGTCAAATAAAATTTTAACGGGTCGAAATCATTGAACCTAACCAAACCCACACCGTTTTGAACCGTACTAATGGAATAGCAAGCAGACGTGCCTTTTTAAGTGGAATGCCATCTTTTTCAGGATTTATATCATGGATTGCAACCAATACTTCTGCTGGTGTGAGTGCGGGACCCATATAAGCTGAACCCTGCACAAGACAAGCTTCTAAGTGCTATGCTTTGTCAATTGAAAGTTTTATCAAGCTCAAAAGAAAAAGAAAAAAAGAAACCCAAAAACTATACCTAACAAATAGAGGTCGTCATGTTGAAATTTATAATATATGCATCCTACCAACCTAAAACCTAGGCCTTATTTATATAATCAAAAGTTGCCATAAATTACCATATAAATCACATCTCCTAAACAATCGAGTGATATTGTTATCTAAGGAACAAGATATCTTCATCGTTATTATAAGACTCTGCTAAGGTTACCAGATCTAAATAACATCTCTTAACAATTGAGTGATATTGTTATCTGTAAAACAATAAAATACAATGAATCCTGGAATAAAAAACGTACACTATGTTAAAACTAAATATATTAAAAATAACACTGCTTTTCCTACAATATACACGTGCGTGTGTGTGTGGGACAAGGACAGTTGAAACCTGTAGTATGTGAGCCAGTGCCGTCTCAAACTTGTCCAAAGGAAGCTGGACAAGACGGGGAAAAATAGGCAAAACCTGAAACCAAAAGCCACATTATAACTTCATTAAATTTCAATTTTATTTTTTCCGTGAAAGCGATCTCAACAGCATTTTTCCAGGAGACTTTTGATTTATAAATTTACCATCATAACTTCATTATAAAAAGGTATTGGGACATGTCAAAGGAAAGAGAAAAATAACCTCGTTCTTAGTAAAAAAAGACAGTATTGGAATAAGTATTGTAGCATCCTGCAAGAAGGAAGAATTATAATGTAAAGACAACATTGCAATAACAGGTCGTAATCAAATTGTAAAGAGCAGCAGCAATAAATTAAATAAAAATATTGTCACCTTAAGTTTAGTTTCATATAACCGCTTGACAGTTGCAATAAGATCAGCAGAAGGAGTTGTCCCTTCACAAAGGACTTGCAGCACCTTGTAGAAAACAATAAAATTATATCATCAGTGATGCAATAAGCTATCAAGAAAGCAAAAAAAAAAAAAATATACAAACATTAATCGAGGGAATATACACCTGTGTCAAGAGGTTTTCACTTCCTTGGGGTGGATCAGCTATTATTTTGAGTAAATCTGAATATGACGGACCTAAGGCCCGTATAAGAATAGGAACATGGCGATGGATAGCCTGCGTTTATCAGTGAAATGTAGATTTTAAACTAACCTTTAAGCATACGATAACAAAACTGAAGGGGAAAAAAAGTTAAGAAAGAGCTTAGATAATGAAGTTAATAGAAATCCATTCCCACCTGCTTAACACCCTTTGGAGCATGATCATATCTGCCAAACAAAAGTTGAAGAAGACTAGGTTTCTGCACAAAAGCAAAAACATAACACAGTAACATCAGCATTACCAAAAAAAGAAAGACTGAAACAGAACACAAGTAACTATATTTGTAGCAATAATTTAGTTGAGAAGCAAACCTTGGTACATAAAGCAAAAAACAATGAAAGGTGTTGTTGAGCTTGAGCAGGTGAAATTGATGAATCATTTTGGGAATCAGCTTGTGCAGGCTCGTTCTCAGAAGTCCCTGGCTCAGAAATTTGAGAGCCACTAATTGACGTTTCTTGACTTCCCATCTGAAAATCGAGGGAAATTACAAAAATGTGAAACAGAATATTGCAACTGTAAAATAAGGATTACAGAATAAAGGAAGCAGAGAATGGTATATTAAGACCAGAAATTTCAAAGATATGATAACAAAGAAAAAAAAATTAACACCAGATTAATTTAACAGAACACACCTGCCCTTCTGTTCTTTGTTCATTGGCCCCTGAAACTGAAAGCTCAGCATCTGATACTGCTTTGTTAACAGCTGAGAGCAATTTGTTTGTAGCAAAATCCTCAATTTTCTCTGAGATGAAACTAATTACATAAAGTTTGTTTGCCACCTGACAAAAGAAACAAATTTCAACAACAAAGAAAGCTAGTAATTTTCCAACTTGAAAAATAAACCTTGGGACCACGCGGCTCATGGTTTGGGTTTTCATAAATGCTTATTCAATGGGGAACCAGTTCAGTTTAGAACCATAAAAAATAAGTGGGTGCTATATTATATCATTACAAAACTAGTTTATGCATCGAGAGATTATTCAGACACAGATAAAACACAACTTCCATCTTTTTTCCATTTTACATCTTTTCTTTTTAAACAAAGTAGTTTTGCTAAACAACTTTTGACACTGCTATCGAACACAAGTTACAACATCCTTCAGATCAAAAACAATGAAAACAAACATATTAAGTGTTGGTTACCAAAGGAGACCTTAAAAACCACCAAACTTGCATCAAAAGATTGTGAGTTGCAATTTCCCTTACCAATCGTATAGCTTTTGAACGAATATCGTCTTTTGGATGAACAGCACACTGCATTTCAATATCCATCAATTTTATTTAAATACAAAGCAATCAACATAAAACCATTTTCTAAAATAAAATCTACTTTCAAAATTAGTAACATTAACTAGCAAGAACCAAAGAATCGCAGTACAAAAATAAAAAAAAAATATTTAACTTCCTCATAACGTTCACAAGAAAATGTAGATAAAATTACCTTTAAAGCAATATCCAAAAAGGGCTGACGATCGTTGGGACGACTTAAAATTAAAGTCCACAAGGAGCCAAGACCTTGATGTACACGATCACCCTCACGAATATCTTTCCCAAAATTATTATCTGAGCAGCATATATCATCAAGAAGCTCAAAAGCAGCCTCGGGCAGAGAAGGGGCTTCACAAAAAAGTCGGCTGAAGGACTTGTCATTTGCTGGCAAAGAATCCAGCAAAGACTTTGCCTACAACAATTAAGAAAAAAAGGTCAACTACCCAATATTTCCACACATTTAGGATTTTATGTCACAATACTTACCACACCCAGAAGGAATTTTTCATATACAACAGTGAGTGAAGAGCTTTCGGCTGAATCTGACATGATAAGAGCATGCAGGTGGAATAGCACATGCATTACAAGCTCATGCCCCTGGTGAAATGCAAATGAATATTTAAAATTTTAAACACCAGAAAAAGGTTTTTCAGGATATAAAGTTATTTAGAGCTGATACCTTCTGATTCTGGTAGTCTGAGACGATATGCTTTTGTATCATTAAGATTACATCATCATCAGCAGCACCAACCTGCAGCACAAAAAATATAAAAAAATGCAAAAAGCATCATTATAATTCTTCTTTTGTTGTCACAAGGATGTATATATTCTGCATCAGGTACACTATCTCTAAACATGGTAAAGTGGTTCATAGGAGGTCATTAGAGGAGAAATTATCATACAGTTCAATATTTCTTACAGTGTCATTCTGAAAGGTGTAAAGGTGAAACAGTATCATGAAGCAAGTTCTCACTTTAAAGCTCAAATAAGAATAATTACAATCATCAAAAATTGTTAACTTCTTCTGCAGGAATAAATATATTCATATGAATCCGGATAGTATTTTAAGTACAGAAACACAACTACATATCCTGGGATCAGATTAAAGATCAAAACATATTTGCATGACATATAACACACCAATCAGTCACCAGACTACATTCTGGCTTCTTTTATAAGATCACCTAGAATGATAGTTGAATAACTCGACAACCAATATACGGCCACAAACAAATTCTGGGATCAGAAACTGTCTTTTTTTTTGGAAATTGATTATAATTAACATCAAATAGTTTTTGCACAATCCAACTTATAAGCAATGACAAGATAAACAATTAAGCATGTCTAAAATCAAAGGAAAAGGTATCCAGTCTAATGAATTCAAAAATCTGTTGAATCTAATCTTTGACTGTTGTAGCCCTGAATAGGAACCCCAAGAGTGGATCATAATTTGAATTATTTGCAGCTTGAGTAACAAACATAGCTTGTATTACAAAATCATTGGAACCAAACGTGTTGCAGTTGATATTAAATATCAAACATAATAGATGATTTCAAAATGGAAGACTAATCGTTCATTTTTTCCACGGTTTTGTTTAATTATTTAATGCTGACCTTAAACTCATTGATTTATGAAACAGGAGTTGCTTAACGATAAGAATATCATGTCACATCACAAGAACCACGTTACACCATAAGACATTATAAATATTTTTATAAAAGACACTATCACATACAAAAAAGGTTTTGTGGTCTCTTTTTACAAAGCTGTAATACACTAGACACAAACATCCAGTACTCATGCATTATTAAGTTGAACAATGTCAGAAACAGTAACAATACCTCCCAAAAGGGAAAACAAGAAAAGCAGTTGAACTCAACAAACGTTAACCAATCAAGAGAATAGTCGACCCCCACCTGAGCAACCAATCGCGAAAGCAACGCCATTCGTGTCTGCATGAATCCCGTTCCTCTTAATTGTTTATAAGAGTTCACTATCCTTTTGACTGCCAACTTCTTCATCTCTTTTTGTTCTTCTTTTGTCAATTCCACATAAGATGGAACCACAGGTAAATCAACAACAGAGGTTTCCTCCAAGATTGGGGTGTCCACTGTACTTGGTGAAAGCTGATCTTCCACCATTGATGGCGAGTAGTCCACATCAGTCATTATGATATCCGTTGACTTCTGTGCATCTGAATCGTTGTTTACAGAATAATCAATAGCAACATCTGAAACAGTTTTGAAGTCCACGTCAACACCAACTTGCTTGGCTATTTCATCAGGAGGAACCTGTTCTGTTATTTTTTCTGGGATATGTGACTCGGTTTCTGCTTTGGGTGTCAGAACTTGAATCTCGCTGGTGTTATCAACACTCGGCGCTACAGTTGGAGGAGGTTGTCTTTTAAACATGGCAGAGGGATCAACCTCAGACTCTGCTAAACCAGACTGTGCCAAACTTGTTGCATCTTCCATGATATGCTCTGATGGTGTTCCAGCTGGTAAGGCAACACGCCGTGGGTCAAGGCGACGAGGATCCTGTAAAAAATCATGTTGAAATTGCCCATTAGATAAATAAATAATAACAATAATAATTATACTAATGAACAGATGGATTTGGGTTGTATTTTAGCTTAAACATGTCAAAGGATCATCAAGTGCTATGCAGGTGAATCCGATCATACTATAAAATTACTTGTATCAACCTAGCTCGTTTTGACCCGTTGCCAACTTGCCCATCTACTTCAAAAGTAAATACAAGCATATGGCTAAACTCACCCTACGTGAATCACGTTTGGGATCTGCTTGAGAACCAACTGAAGATACTGTAGTAGGCAATGGTGTGTTAATTGCATCTGACGAGAGCATGGGATTCTGTGTAGTTGGTGGAGCCTGAGAAGTGTTTGAAAGGCCAGTTTGTCGGGTTACCGGGAAGCTGCCAAACCTTGTTAGCGGGGGAGGATTCTTAGGCAAATGTTTCATATTTGTGACAACTATGTCAGCTAGTAGATCTGGATGTATCTGGGATATCAAGATTTCAAGAGATTCAGCACCTCTTTCTCCTTCAGCAAGTAAAGCACCAATCATGGCAATCATTTGTTCAACAGGGGTCAGATCATTATCTAATGGCGAAACCTTGGTAGACGCTCCATTTACAGCATAATCCTGTCTCGAATCAGTTTGAACTACAGGACCTGTGTTAGTATTAGAGCCATAACGACTCCTTTTTGATGCAGAATCATTCATGACTATATGTTCTTGATCCATAGGATTTGATCGTTTAAGCATATGGCTTGATGGTTGCTCATCCTGAAAAAAGTTTATTAAGAAAAAGAAAATAGTATTCCTTAATCAGACAATGAACTGTAAGGGGGTATTTGAAAGTGCATTATGAAACTGAATATCTGACAAAAGCCACCATAATTCAGTTCTTAACATATGGATAAAGTGATTTTGGTTATTACTATTCAGCTATTTAGAGGTTAAATAATCAGTTTTGGATAATCAACTTCATACCAGCTGTACCAAAACTAATTATTTAAAGGATAATTAGAATTTCATACTTGCCCATTGCTGTTACCCTATTTTAGAGACCCTGGACCCGAAATGATAAGTGTAGTTCTTACATGCAGTTTAAAATAAAATAAAAATATTAATGGATAGTTTATCAAAAATATAGTTACAGTTGACAAACATAAATAGTCTTTTATTTATACTTACATACCTTCACAATATATAAAGTGTCCTCTAAGGTAATTTTATCAAATTGGCTATTCAATTTCGTCAAAAACTCAAACAGCGGATTATCTGATTTATTACAACTTCAAGCAGCAGAAACACAACCAAGTAACCAACCACTGTCTTCCACCTAACATTTTATAATAGCTTATTATCTGATCTTATTCAATTACCTAATCAGTTTCAGAACCTAAATCTCAACACCCCCTAATTCTAATAAGTGAACACACCCATATTTCCAGATTATATTACCTTAATTGCACGAGAAGCACGGTCGCTATTTCTTAGCATTTTATCGACTTGACGCATCACCTGCTCAGCTGCGTCCCCAGCACCCATTACCCGCAAAACCTTGAGCAACTTATCTCTAGACTGGATTTAAAGATAAATTTTCCACATATTAGCATATAACAAAAGGCAATATCAATTAAATATTAGAAATTTTTGGTTCAGCACTTCATACATCAAACAAACAAGATACTTAAATCAACTAAAAAACTTGATAGAAAGTACGACAAAACAGAAGCATTGACGTTGTGAATCATCATACTCCAGATTTTGGTAAAGAAACTATTGTCGCAAAAGTCAACCACTTAATTGCAAGTACAAATATCACCTCAACCATGTTGCATAAACAATTACCTCCATGATAATAGGGTGTGTACACCTCAAAAATCCCAAGAAAGCACTTCTTAAAGTATACTGTATGCTTGCATTATGGACTCCTTTTGCTATAAAATTAGGGTCGAAATCAAGCAGTGCAGAAAGAACAGAGCTATAATGGACCTGCCTCCTTCGACCTATGGTAGCAAGACTGAAAATACAAATTCAAACTATCAGTCCAAAGGATTTTGACTTAAGTATGATATGACAGGTTTATTAACTTGTTAAAGTTGTCCCATTAGGATACATCAAAAATTACTAATGTAGAAAGTATGCTTTCATGCATATCTCTCATTGTTTCTGTAGTTATATACATAAAACACTAAAAATTAGAGTAAATATCAAAGATTAAACTTAAACCATTTGTTCTAATCTCAAAACTTTGGCAGAAGTCATATTAATTATGTGTGCAACGTCAAGGATTGCATGTGGTCCATGTGGATAACCTACAAATATTTAATCAAGGAAATAAGGAATACTAGAAGAAAATGGATAAGTCCTAAAGTACAACCATACAGAAAGTAATTAATTATATAGATGATTACAACATAATTTTTATCAATAGTGTCCATAAACATAAACAAATGCATGTGTAATTCAAGCAACAAAGACTAAAAGGAGAAGGAAAATGTAAGTTAACTTTTGCATGAATATAGCAGCAAATGGCTCGAAGAACCAATCACTAGAATATGCCTATCTTCAAAACATAAACCACATTAATCAACCCACATTATCATCATGACACATTTTATATGCTCAAGGAATTCTACAGATAACAAACAAAGAACACTACAAAATTAACAGCAGGTCATTGTATATCTACAGATTAATTGCCACCAAATAATTATCATCCTAAAGTTATAGCATGAAACAAGATGACGATGATGATGATGATAAGCAACCAACAAGGTACTTGAACCAGACAACAAGCAGAGAAGTTATTTGTTAAATTTGTAAAAGCGCACAACTTTAGGCTCTTCAACTTTAGTTTGAGCACGCCAACTTTAATTATCACAGAAATTGGACACAAATTGTCACAGCTGTAGCACAACTAATCAAGGCATCACCAGTAGCTGTCATTTTCAAATATTTGTTTATATGAGGCTTAAATTTATAATAAAATAAAATAAATTGTATGCACCAAAAACTTTGGAAGGGACAGCTGCAGAAACAATCCCCAAAGATCATACATGTTCCCCGTTATACCACTTGGCTTAATGTTAAACAAAATTTAATATATGTATTTCTCTTAAGAAAATATGACTATGAAAATTCTTTATCTACTTTGTGATCCAAGGGCACCTGCACCCATGTATAAGGACTGAATCATGGAAGGCAGAGAAGAAGCCTTGTTTCCTGATGTGGATATGAATAGAAATTGCAGATAACTGAAATAACAGCCAACAGAATACAACTAGAGCTTCAAGACATGCTTTTCTTCAGTTTTAAGAACCATTTGCCTTCAAAGACACACACCCTTCCATGCTTTCCTCAGTTTTAATTATGAAAATGATAACTGCATTATAGCAGATGAAGTATGGCCGCTAACAGCAACAAAACCAGCTCAACTATTTTAGAAAATATTTTATGCAACCTAGAGAAAACATACTACACCGACATCTTTATTATTCATGTATCAACAGAAGTGAAAAAGATTCAAGAATCTGAAGTGCAAAAGTTGCTGTAGATAGCCTCTGAGAACTAAAAGAAAAGGAAGACAAAACCCCATATAAGAAAGGGCTGACAAATGATATGACCAAGGTGCAAATGCAATAACCATCAGAAGGATGTACATTTCACTGAAAAAAAAGATATTTGATTAAATTAGGTTATCCAATGATGTATGTCAAAGGTCAATTAAGGTTACATTTATACAAGGGTGCCTATATACAGAGAGATCATGAGAGAACAGTAGATCTCAATCAGTTTAAAATCTATAAATGGCATTGCTATGCTACCGAAGCCCTCAGCAAATAAGCTATCGCCCATCGCCTGCTAGGAGATGGTGTGACATCAGCTAACTGTTATCTCCCATTATCAATTCAGCAGTTCCTCGCATAACTCCAATCAGTGATTAACCTTGCACAATGCTGCAACAATATTACAAACAAGCACTTCAAGGTGTACTAATAACACCTCCAGTTCATAAAAGATGCCAAACCAGTTTTTTTTTTCTATTAATCCAAAACAAATTCCAATAACAAACTACTTGACATTGAATTTGATATTAAAGACTATCTTAAAAGTAAAGATAAATTCGATACTTAATATTGAATTTGCATCAACTTCAAATATGGTTTACGTAAGCCAGGGATGCATCTAGTATATTTATCCCAACAATTTTACAAAGGACACAGATGACAAACAAGTAGAAAAGAGATACTCTCATGCCACAGATAACAAAGAAAATTTAAATATAGATATGTTTTGACACAATCATTTAACTTATATGCTAGAATTAAGTAAATAAACAATACCAATTATCAAATTATGTGCATATACAAGTCATCAACATCCATTGCAAACAAACATTTAATCGTTTCCATCTACCGTTCACAGCAGGGAATAATCATTTTCCATGAAAAACATCTTGTCCATTATCACTTTAGCATTTTACTTCACAACAACTACAGAAAGCACACACATGGTTAAAATGAAAAGTGAATGCACAAGAAAAGGCCAAAAAATGGGTAGTATCACACCTATTAATAACAGATATCGTAATGGAACCCGGGAGACCACTAGCCAATCTCAACAAATCAAGTAAAGTCAACAAGTATCTATTTGCTTCTGATTGGAGTATAACTGAATCCAGAATAGGATGACCACCAGCCAGCCATGAAACGTTGAACACCTGTACACTTCTACCAACTGTCATAGTAAAAGCAGTGTGATTAAAAACCAACATGTCAGTTAAATCAGACAAACATAAAAACTATGCTATAGAAATATGGAGGAAAAAAGAGAAAAAGAAAAGAATAATGTAAGTGGAGGCGGCCAAGCATGCAACTTGTTTCATTTATATACCAATTTCGACCAAATGCATGCTGCATGATGATAATGAACTTGAGTTTTTGAAACGTAACAATAGAGCAGGATAGCCTTTTGCGCCCACATGTTTGAATTTGAGGGTAAAGAGAAATGATGAGGTGCCAACATATTATAGGTTAAAGTTAAGGATGATGTATAAGGAGGCCACCTAACGATTAAAGGTTTTTCATTAGGGCCAGCCAACTCTTGACACTACCCAAGTATGTAACTAACTTATACCAAATCCAAAAACTAACATGCTAGATGGCGGTATAAGCATAAGATCTTCTGAAAACAACAAAAAAACGTTATGTTACCTTTTTCTATTGTGAAAAGTAAAATTATCAAACTGTCAAAATGGGGAAAAAATTCCATCATTTGGTATGTTTTTGGTCAACTTCGGTAGAGACGAAACAAACACATACTTGGGTGGTCTATAAAGTATATTGAATATATGTGGATGGCCTTAATGAAAAAATTGGATAGCGGATAGACTCCTTATACATTATCCATTGAAATTATTGTCTTCTCAAGAAAAGCTTAAGGGAAACTTCGTCCTTAGGATGTGTTTTGGTCAAAATTAGTATAAATGACACAAGATACATACTTTGGTCGTATATGTGATAGTTTTATTACATGGATGGCATTAATGAAAAAGATTGAATACTTGGGTGGCCTCTACATACATTAATGAGCATTGACGAAAAATAGTGATACCTTCTGTGATATGCCCTCTAGAATCATTGTCAGGCACGAAGAGCAACACACAAATTTCTAGAAACTTTATAGCAAGCAACCTTGGACCAACAGACCTAGCCTACATTAATAAGTGCAAGAGCAATAAAAAACAAAAAATCGGCAGGTAAAATAAGAGTAAAAGGATACAAAAATGGTTGTCTATAAAATATATACCCAAAGAGGATAAATAACATCCAAAATAATACCTCGATGGTTCAACATGGTCGGAGAAAAAAGATATACTATATAGAATACATAAGAAGTATTCGTTCTAAGCCAATACATTATGATGAATACAAGCACATATTTTTTTATTTAAATTTACCAGTAAGAGGTATTTTTTCAGCAGTGAAAAAGTTGTAATATTTATCGAACTGTTGAGATAGCTTTTAGCATTACTTTTATTGCTAATTGAATTCTTAGTGAGAAGCTTCTCGATTCTACTATTCTACTAGAACTTAGAGTGCAATTCTGACACATCTACAGCACCCACAACCCCCAACTTATCTGTTCGGTTAAGAGACGCAAGACATTCCCTGAAATATGACACTCTACATACGGCAAAAGATACCAACCTCCACAATCAATGAGGACACTCAGAAACATCCACAATAAACGCATATTACACTTCAGGAAACCAACATGTAATTGCTAAGGCTTATAATAATACCTCCAATGCAATCTGGAAGGCAGCATCCTTAAACTTCATCATCCATGACCAAATCTCTTCAAGCCATCTCTCCACTAAACCATGCCGGTGAAACTATAATTATTCAAAATAACGTTTCATGATTTCAAAGTAAAACAATGATACATATTGTGAGAAAAAGCATCAGCACCATTTTCTAGATGTGTATGTAAATAAGAAGCAATAGAGCCCCGCGTAACACAAGAAAACAACCAATAAAACTAAAGCATGATTAAAGTAGTATAGCCATACATAAGTATCGAGATGTCAGTGCGTGTATGAAAAGGAATGCCCAGAAAAGAAAAGGAAAAACAGACCTGCAAAACCAACTCGTCTAACACTTTGCAAAATATATGTGTGCCAGCAACAATGGATTGTCTAGCAACAACAGTATCATCGTCGTGTAGTAGAGTCAGCAACACTTGCATCAGTACAGGTGAATACTCCAATGTTTTTAAACTGATTTCCTCAATAGCCCTAGAACAGCAAAGATCATATTACCATGAAAGAAAACAAACTTTGAAAACATAAACCTCAGACAGTGCCAGAATATCTCACTCTCAAGTTTCATACAGCTGTACCAACACGAAATAATCACGATAATTGTTGCATGAAGGTACAAATAATCAATAATGTAAGCATAGTGGTGCATGTGCAAAGCAGGCAGTTATAAGAAAGTTAGGATACTGCGCTAATAAATTTCATTTTACTCAAAAAATGAAAAAGCATAACTGCCACTCATGACAGCTTTTCCGGCCTGCCAACTCTTATCCTTTACCCTGTCTAACAAGCCTGATAATTTCAGTGGGTCCTTCTGCTGGCTAGCTAATATCAAAGTGAAATGCAAAAATAACCAATCAAGTGATACTTCAATGAAACAGAAATGCATACTCAGGATATACATCCCAGTCAAAAAGTGACATCTTTTAATAACTTTACCAATTTCTGATGGATGAGAACTTGTATCATGAAGACTTTTCAAAAGTCAACCAAATTAAGACCGTCTTCAACATATCAATTTATGGCTGATAGTTGACTCGCATCATCAAAAGTCGAATTAACTGTAGTAAGCTTGTAATACATAAATGAAAATTTGACAACAGTAGCTACTCTGTGAGGGAGGTTAGCATGGACGGATTCACTAGGACTGTAAAATAGCCATGATTAAAACAGGCACAGATTAAAAGAATATGCCCCTTCTTTGCAGAAAAATTCTGGAATATTAATATCTATGCGGCATGCACAAACCTATAAAGGAACTACCCAAATAGAATTTAAAAGAAGAGAGAGAGAGAGACCGATTAGTGATGTGAGAACTCTTCCTACAAAAGTTAGAGCCTTAAAGTCCAAAAATACAACACGAAATTAAAAAAAAATCCATGTTCCTTTTAAATAACCTAGGAAGAACAAGTCTCCATTCTTGTTCTTCTTGATCCTCCCAGTTCATCAGATACTCAATCTTCCCAAACATAGATTTCCAAAATAGAACCAGAATAGATAGATAAAGAGAGTGTCAAGACTCTGATATTAAAATTCAAAACTACTCACCTTATGATTTCCAAGATATAAATCAAAACTTTCCTAATCGCGGCAGTTGCTATAAAGTCAGGTGCATCTATCAAATTTCAATGAAAAATATATTTGAAGATCAATACTAGCCAGTTTAACCTTCAACGTCAAATTGACTCTTTAAGGGAACATATAGAACTATTCCTATATATTATTCAATGCCAGTAATTTGAAAAATAAAATAAAAATCTAACTATGTTCATGCTACCATCAAACTAACTAAAATTATGCAATACATTGATAAGGCTTCAATACTGTTAAAAAACCATTTTGGGACCATCAGTTATGCAATGTTCCAATTAAAGCATAATCCATCCAAATCCTGTTATCTATCACATGAATGACCATTCACTTGCAATAATCACTACCAAAAATTGGCTTCTCTAAAAGGCAAAACATTGTCATCAATTCCGCAACAAATCGATTCCATATTAGAGATACTTAATGATATAAGGTAATTAAACATAAGAAAACTCACTCGACAAGGGTTTTTCGAACAAGCTGTTCATGAGAGGACTGAAGCTCGACCAAATACGGAAATAGTTCTGCAGAAAGCAACGAAAGATCCGCAGAAAGTAAAATATCTTTGGCTTGCTTCAAAGACGAAAGCTTCACCGCCAAATCTCCGTGGTTGTTTGCAGCGGCTAGAAGAGAGAGTGCTTGTTCTCGCTGTGAAACAGCCATCGTTGCCCTGCGTCTGTAAATCGTCCTACAATATACGCGTAATCTAATGATAAAATTGGGGACTTTTCTAGGGTTTTATAGCAGGTACAGAAGAAGATGATGGAAACCCAAGTTCGTGTTCGTGTCGTCGCTCCTGCATTTTAAAAGAGGATATCGCAGATTTCTAACCTTGTTTACCCCATACTTTGTTGGTACACTCTGCATAAAAAGTTGTACCTTCTTCTTCTTCTTATTTACCAAAACCAAAAAAATTAATTAAATTTATGAACTAAATACCAATAGCGTTTGTCTTGATATTGTATGGTGGATAATTAATTAATTAATTAATTAAACACAAAATGAGAATTCATTTATCCATCCACACGACTATTAATGGGTGTTTGTCTAAGTTTTATGGACTTATTTTTACTTATTTTATAACTTACGAGCTTATTATGACTTAAAATCAAAAAATAAGTTAAGCTTATGAAAAGGGAGCTAATCCGTACACAACAACTTTTTACCATCCACAACAATTTCATATCAAAGGACAATTTTACCCCTCCTGCCTTTTAATAAACTTTACAATTAACCCCCTTTGCTTTCTAATTAAATTTTTAAACTTTAAAAAGCTGCTGACCATACCTGTTTTTCACGCTTTCTTTTACTCTTTTTTTTATTTTTTTATTTTTTTATTTTTCAAACCCTTCCCTCACAACAAAGATACCAAAAGACTTTTCAGTTTCTTTCCTTCAACAATCGGACGCAAATCTTCCATAGCAAAAACAAACGTCAATCTGCAGATCTGCCTTGTCATTTCAATCTACCTTGTTTCCACCGCCGATTTGGTTACTTTGCTTCAACATTCTTGGGCATCGCTTGCTTCATTTGCTGATGGTTTGCTTCTTTCATGATTGTTTTTTTATTTTTGCGATTATGTTTTCCTTCTTATTTGCTTCTTTACAAGATATTTCTTTGTGATGGTTTGATTATGTGTTGTGCTTACTTCATTGGTGGATTTTGATTTTGTTTTGTCAATGGTTAGATTTTG
>JAUEJL010125030.1:0-11621 GCA_032274825.1 Drosophyllum lusitanicum | reverse complement strand
TTATATTATTTATTTTTGTCAATTTGTGTCTCTTCGTCGTTGCGCATAAATATTTCATATTTATATATGTTCACTTTATTTATTATTTTAATTTTTTTCTTGTATGGATGTAAATTTGAGTTATCGAAGATGTCATATCATGACGATTTATTTGACGCGTCCAAGTAACATAAGTTTAAAAATAGGTGGAAATTGTTTACAATTTCTAAAAATAGCTACGAGGGATATTATTGGAATAAAGTTTTGTTCGTCTAAAAATAGTCAAGTAAACCTATGTTATTATTAAATTATTATGCTAAGTTGTGCTTTTAATTTTATAATACACTAGATTACTTGCTCGTATGATATACGAGTTTGTTTGAAAGAATGATAAGTACTAAACATCAACAAAAAGATATTAAATAATTATAAACATACGAAAGAATTGAAAATTTTATAAAATGATGACAGACAGTGTCAACACCTAGATCAACGGTGATGGCGTTAACGCAAGGTTGAGGACAGATCGACATCATGACAGAAACGTGGTATCATACGAAGAGACATGATTGTATTTCTTGCACAAACAGAAACGTGGTTTCATCAAATACTCTTATTCAACCTTTAGTATATCGTATCACACTAAATGGTTTATGAGTATATATTTCAAAATGAGGTAGCTTCGTTTTATCTAAGCCTGTCTTCTAAACCCAGCCCATCAAGGAGCAGTTTCAACTCTTACACTTGCGCAGGCTAGGCCTCATATGGACCCTAAATTAATCCAATGACCTTTAATCCATCTTTAATGATGTAGTTTTTGACTTTTTGTTGACTTCCATGGAAAATAATAATATAATATGATGGTGTTCTTGCTTTATAGTTTATAGTTCATTGTAAAAAATGGAGTTTATGCCGTCAATGGGAAAATGATGTGAGCAGACAATCACATGTCAGATATGTGTTGTTGCATTTACATACCGTTTAAACGAGAGATAATTTAGTCATCTGTACGTTTTAAATATCTAAACAAATATTCAAGTGATACGTGAGTGAAACAGCTTCCATTGTATTAAGATAAAGAGAAATGGAGATTGACAATCTCCTTCCATTTTGCCATTTGAGTTTTGAATTCTTGAGTTAAGTTTGGGATTCATTGTCTAGAACACAGGAGTAGGTTGAATTTAGACACCAATGTATCTATTTCTCCCTTTAACACTAACACCATCCATGCATATATCCATAGAAATTTAAACAACATATTGTAATACATAATAAAAAGTGTTTATTTAGATAACTATGCACTTATATACGTTGAACAACAAAATTTATAATGAGTTTGTAAAAACATAAATGTCATAATTATTATGTTTGACAAATAATTATTACTTACAAATCATGTCTAATTAATAATTTGTCTATGTTTTTTTATAAGTCATATATGTAGTTCACATAACTTACTAACTTAGATAGGACTTCCTTGGGCTTTGAGAGCCTGCTTACAACCATATTGACAATGACTTTATAAGAGGTGAACAAATAGGACTAGTTTGACCGTCTTGATGAAGACCGCCAATATCGGATCGGTCCTCAACTGATCCAAGACTGCCGTGTCGGTCCACGGTCCAAACCTATCAGGAGGAGAGGACCGTCACGAACCGATCCGAAACGGTTTGAAAGTCGGTCTGAACCCAACCGGTCCAAGAGTCTAAATCGGTCCTAAAAAACGAGTCGGTCCGGACCGGTCTTAGTGTTTTTTATAAATACTCTATAAATACTCACCACCTCTACTATTTTCAATAAGATGAGCATATATTTTCAATAATTATATATGTTTATAACTTGCGATTTTTTACAATTTAATTGTCAAATTTTTTTTACGAAAAGAAAATCGAAAACCGGACATGTCTTAACCGAAACTTAAAATACAAAACCGGAAATGTCTAAAACGAACCGAAAAATATCCGAACGAAAACCGGATTGGTCCGAACAATGACTGGTTTGAAAAAAGACTGTACCGCCCAAAAACCGAATAATCTTACGCGAGTACGGGTCCACCGAGGACCGGACCGACCCCGAAAAAGTCCAGGACAGGTCCCAGACCGAAATTGTTCACCTCTACTTTATATTAATAGCATTTTGCAAGGCTTATTGTTTGATAGTCAGGCTTTTCATGTTAATATGCTCGAAAGATATAAAGATATTGTAACGAGCTTTTTTTATTTTTTTTAAGCAATTTATATTAATAAAATAAAAAAAATAATTAATACTGCATTAATTCATTTTTCCAGTTAGTATATGCTTTAGGCTTTGTTTGTTTTTTAAAATAAGGTCTTATTTTAAAGAAACGTCTGCGGATACGCAGACGTTTCTGATAAGCTTGTTTCTTTTTCAAAGAAACCTCTGCGCGCCCGCAGACGTTTCTAATAAGGTTGTTTGTTTTTTCGCAGACATAAGACCTTATTCTGTCTTATTTCTGCTTATTTTGATAAGCTAAAAACTAAATTTTTTTTTCGCAGACCTTCTTAGACTTAAGACCTTCTAAACCACATCTTTTCCAGAAGACATGAAATAAGACATAAGACATTTATGTTTTCGAAAACAAACAACACCTTAGTCTATATTAAAATTTTAATGATCTAGTCGTAAGTTCAATTAACCACGAGTAAATTTCATAATCTAGGTTTGCCTCAAATTACCAAGTTTACAGTTTATGTGGTTTTATTTTTAATGGCTTGGGTCCTCCCAACTAAGTGTTGTTGTAATCGAGTCTAGTCAGGTTGACACATGGACTCCATTAGAAAATTCAAAGCTTGAAACTCAACTCGAGGTTGATCAAGCCTTTATTTTCAAGCTTGAGCTCAATAAGCTAACTGATACAATCAAGCTCGGCTGCACGTGACTTGTTGGAATTACTATATTAAAAACAATTTTAATTTGTAATTTAGTTTAGTATTATTCAACTTGATACTTTTGAGCTCGACTCGATTAAAATTTATGATAATTAAGTAATATATATATAATTTAAAAAGGTATAGAAATTTAAAATGAGACATGCTCGATAAAGCTCGAAAGCTTTATGAGTGTCGTAATTTATTATTTGAGCTTGAGTTGATAGCCTACTCGAATAGATCGAGCTAGAGCACGACTCAACTTAAACCAAGAGGAATTCAAGTATTTTCTGAGTCAATTTTAAATAGATCAGGAGTCGGATCCTTTACACTTTTGGTCTCTGACTCTCTCGACTCAAACAACGTCACGTGTGTCTCATTTGTGTACTCACGTGAGGGTCAGGTAGGAGCAAATTAGACATTTGTCATTTTTCTCTAAGTTTATGCCTTACACATCTGTTAGTATGCTGAATCTCTTCTGCTCTTTAGATAGTTATCTTTTCATTATCTCTATAAGAGAGAGAGAGAGAGAGAGAGAGAGAGAGAGAGAGAGAGAGAGAGAGAGTTATACCATGTCAAGTAGATATCAATTAGTTCAGGAATCATTTTCGTTATAAGATATGAATTACAAAAAACATAAGGGGATATATATATATATATAACTATACATTCTGATCTTTCCAGGTACCCACGTCAGGTCACCTGTATCAAATGGCAAGCATGAGTTCCGGCAACGACCGTTCGAAAAGATCTTGAGGTTGGCTGCGCCACACAGTATAGCATTTCTCCTTTCCCGTCCAACCAAACGGTACCAATCTCAATTCTTTCACAGTCAGCCACGTGTTGAAATACTCCCTAAATTGGGTTATCAACCCATCTTTCAGAGCCCACACATGTACCCAGTACACGTGTGCTCCCTCATAGCCTTCGGCAATCACTATCTCATCACCAATGGCTGTTATTCTTCGAGGTTCAAACTTGAACTCAGTATACATGGATACTCCGGTCAACATACGCATCATGTGATGGCAGTTTGGAGGGCCATGAAACCACCATTCGAGGTCGGTGGCTAGAACTTCAACAACATACCCGGTGTCTCCAATGGCTAATGACTTGTAAAGAGCACCGACAATGGCTTGGTTATGGATTTCATGTTCACTTCGATTGATTTCTTCCATATTTGGGTAGTGATTTATATGTTAGTTGAGAATGAAACAAGACTATTGGTAATGATTTGTATAGAACATATCGAGGATGGCTTGGTTTTATAGAAGAAACGTTGGGAAGCTGGGAGGTGCTGACTGATCGAGGCCTACCTTTTCCAAGGAGATGGGGTCTTCTTTTCTTGAATGGCATGGGGTCTTCTTCTTAATGTCGTTTTGTTCTTTTTCGGATTTCCATATTCTTGGGTTTGTCAATGTATTTAACTTTACAATATTAATTGTATGATTTCTAGATCGTTATCTTTATATTGGACAAATTTAATGTCTCCTTCCTAAGGAGAAAATGCAAAATAGTAATAAGAATAAAGTTAAATTATTAATAGAAATGTTAAAATTTTATTAGTAATGTGTATTTTTTGGTGAAGATCCTCTCATGTTTGAGTTAAACATGACTGATTATGTTCTCTTACAAATATGAGAGTATGTCCCTTATTTTAGTTAAGAATATGTCCTCTTTATAGGGTTCACTCTCATATTTGTGAGACAACATAATAGTCATGTTTGACCCCAAACATGAGAGGATTCTAACCCTGTATTTTTTAGCCAAGAAAGATTTATTAATGTCGCGGTTATAAAAAATAAATCTAGACTTGATAACTTTCATTTATTGACATGTCATGATATATTTTTTTAACAAATTAAAGTTTACAATTTTTTTATATAGGATTGTAATTTTTCGGCACAAAAACTTCCATGGTATTTGTATTGGTAAATTCGAAATATATGTTACATTTCTTAGCAATTTGCCCTAATAATAATAATATCAAAGGGTAAATTTTGTTACATTTTCTTGATTTTAAAACAAAATTTTGATGTGTTGAAAAGTTTGTTTTTGGATTATTATATTTAGGGTGTTTAGATGTGATTTCAAATCTTAAAAAAATCAAACAGTACACTGAAAAATCAATAAACTACATGTTGAAGGCAAGAAAGCTTTTAGTTTGCGTTTGATCCTCAAAATGTTTATGAATGAATTGGAATCGGTGAGACATATATATATTGGAATACGAATCTGTAATCTATTTGGTTGGCTGGAAACGGAATTAGAATTCAGTTTCATATTCTGTTTGATTCACAGACAATATAGATTAATTTGATTTTAGAAATGTAAAATGACAAAATTGTCATTCTTGTTCATTTTTACTTAGTTTTACTTTGTTTTATGACGTTTATGTAAAAATATAATATATATAAATTATTAAATCATGCTAATAAACATCATAAGTTAAAATCATTTCAATACGAATTGTCATAAAGTTACAAAAAATATAGTAATTGTAATCTTCCGATCCATCAAATCGAAGATATACTTAGAATGATTTTACTACACAAGATAACAATCTTTTAATACATCCACATAAAGTTATCAAGCACCTACATATCCGAAATACCGACCAACATCCTAAAAAACATCCCAATTTTGATTATACTATGCTTCCAAGATGTATTTGACCCAATCCTCTCTATGACTTTCTTTCAATTGCCAAAATTATGTACGTTTATATGATCGCTTCTTATCTTGGTCAAAGCTTTGAATTTCTCAAATTGGGTTAGTGAATTCATCTTTAAAATCTCCGGATGGATCTTCTCACTGAATCCGTTGATCTTCATGTCAAATTTAATACATTGGCTCAAGTCTTTTGATATTTTTGACACTTTATGTAATCAAGGCAACCGCATTGTTGAACGCATCATCACTTCGACTCTTCCTCTTCCTTGAAAGAACACTTGGTAAAGTTTCATCATGTTGCACATTTGTATTACGACTAACAAAATTGTCTGTATCAAGCAAATCATCATCTAACTCTTGTGATTGTTCTAAGTTCACATCTGGTTGCATCTAAACAAAATCTTTAGCTTTATTTCCTTGAGCTCGGTCTTTCACAAAAACAATGCAAAGATTTTCATAATAAGGAAATTTTATTTTTCGATCTAGATGCTTCTTTATGAACTTATTTATCAACATTATAATTTATATAAAAATCAAAAAACGTAATATTTTCATGTAGTCGCTTCTTAAGGAATAATATAATTATTATAATACGTACCTAGAGGTATGCTTCCTAAACAGGTTCCTCCGCAGTAAGACATTGTTTTACTGGGTCATAGCCAAACCCGCTCGTGTTTGAACCGTCTACCATGTCATACATGCATTTCCAATTGTTTTTTATAATTTTTATCTTCGAAGCAATATGTGGATTACCTAAAAGACCAGAATTTGGAAGTGATTGTTTCAAGGCTTGTTCGAGATGCTGTAAATAACCTGATTTAAAACCATTATCGGCCTTAAATCCTCCTGCATATGACATATTCACCATGACCTCAACTAGCTTTGCTTCTTCATTACTTGTCCATGGCCTATTTTTTCTGACTTGAGTTGTCATCCCTATAAACATAACGATAAACACGATCGCAACAAATTAATATTTCAATAATCCAACAAAATAATCTAACAATGTTTCAATTAACCAACTATACCATAAATAACCCAACCAATTTTACCATAAATAATCCAACAATATATTATATATAGATAAGTTTATAGGTAATCAATACAATACATTTTTATTTAATTATTGCGCCCCTAGATGCAAACATAGATTCGGCTAAATTATCTCTAAACATGGTTCATTCATTCGAAGTGCCGATAGAACTAATAATATCCACATCTTCATGTCCAAAATCTCATGTTCCCTCATCATTTAATAATTCGACGTCAAATGTATCTATTTCTATTTCTTGTCTTATGAAATTATGAAGCAAACAACATGCCATTATTATCTTATCTTTAGTTTCGATTGGATTATACAAATTGTTTCAATATTCCTCATCTTCCCTTCACAAGGCCAAAACATCTTTTGATAACATTTCTTGCCGAAGAATGTTTCATGTTGAAGAATTCCCTTGCTGTAGTCGGTTGGTGTCCATCATGCCACTCATTTAAGTGATACCTTGGACCTCTATAAGGCGTTAGAAAATCCTCTTCATTTATGTATCCAACATCAACCAAATAATACCTATATATAAGATTTATATTAATGACCATTTGTGCTTATTAAATTGTAGTTAATATGTATATTTATGTACCCAGTCTTGGAACTTCCAATCCATGTGGTCTAAGAAGAGCATTCAAAAGAACTCTACCATCTAAGGTTGACTCATCTCATCCCGTTAACATGTATATAAATTTCATATCTTGGGAACACACCCCTAAAACATTTTTTGCAATATCATTCTTTCTTGTTCTATATCTAGGTCTTCAACTAGTATCAGACCCTTAATATATGTTCCATCTAAAGCTCCTAAATATGTTCTTAAACCATTTCCATCTTTGATCGGTAGAGTTATTGTGCATGGGTTTGAATTTCTTAAGAAAACGAGTATGTAATCGTATCACTGCATTACAAACTCGAGAAAAATACCTACTAATTGTTTCTCATGAACGGCAAAATCGAAATATGATGACACGATTCTTAACATTGTGACGAAGAATACGGAGAAAAATGGCAACTTGTTCATCAATTTCATATTCCTACATGGTTTTAGGCCTCCGAATTTTTCAAGCATATGACACAACTTCGTAAAACACCTTCGAGGCATCATAATTTGTGATATTGACGTCACATCACTCTCATAAAAATATCTATGTAGTATTAGGTATCGATCTACATTTGAAGAAAAATGTTTAAGACGTGGTCTATCTCAACATCATTGACAAGAGGACTACAACAATTTGCAAAACCACGTTCAACCATGTCAAAATCAATGATGTTTGACATGGTCTACGATTGTGTGTTGTTATATTAAGTTGGTACATTTTTCCTTTGCATACAAATTCTTATTCAATGATGAACAAAAAATTTATCTTCTAACCAACAATCAAGGACACAATCACAAATCTATCATTTTATTAGTAATAGCAATGAGATTCATTCACACTTTATTTGGTTTTTTTGTTATATAAGAATACATTCATTCATGTATTCGCTTAAGTTTGTTCATTCATTTTTTAATGTAATACCCTAATAGCATCAACTTCCCATTTCTGTTCATCTCTGTATACACTATACTCCAAAAATCTAAAGCCAACTAGTGTCACACAACAAAGTTATGTACATCAATGTGTTAGTTTTTCATACTATATATACCCTACCCATATGCAGTTATGCACCATACCTCAGTAACAAAAAGAAAAAACATTTAAATACTTAAATTTGGTTTTTAAGGCATCTTATGCTTTATATGGACCATAATTTCTCAACTGTTGAATCAATTTACAACCTTTTTTTTAACAGAGTGGGTTTGCTTGTAGAGATTCCTTATGCATTTTGAAATAAGCACAAACAGATAATCAATTGTAACAAAACAAAACGTTATACAAGATCAGTGCATATTTGTTTAGCAGTTGCTTGAGTGTTTGGAAATTTATCCTATTCGGATATTGAAGTAAATAGTCAGAACCATATAAGAGATTCTCAAAAATTAAAAACAAGTCGGTGTGAGCAAGAAGAAGGCGGCGATGGGGAGAGAGACATGGGTTCGGTACACACAGATTCAGCAAATTAGAGATTCTAAAAAAAATAAATACAAGATAGTGTTTGGAGAAAGAAGGTAGTGACCGGGGGGGGGGGGAGTGAAAAAAGGCTGAGGCTGAGGAAGGCAATGACGGAAGGCGGCGGTGAAAGTCGGCGATTGACTACACTACGGCACTACGGTAGCGACACATGTGCTATGGAGGAAGAGAGGAGTCGAAGGGCTATAGATGGAAGAAGAAGATATATATTAGCGCTACATGTACAGATAGTGTTGAGGGTAATAAAGTAATATTTCAGATTCCTTCATTCAAAGGATTTTAAAATCCTTCCATCACTATATGAAATTCACTTTCCCTCTTTTAGTGGATTCCAATTCCTTGAGATTCTCTTACTAAAGTAAACCAAACACAATAATCCTTAGAAATTGGATTCTTATTCCTTCAGAATCCCAAAGGATTTCTGCCAACCAAACTGGCCCTTAGAGAATCAAGCTCTCGTCTATTACTAAGTAATTAACAGATTATAAATTACGTAAATTCCTAAGGGGCTCCTTCAAGCTTCACTCCTTTAAGTTTTTCCAATCGGCTCCTTCATGCTTCACTTCTTCAAGCTTTCATCCATCGTCTTCTTCTTGCTTCACTACTTCAAGATTTTACGAAGATCCCCATCAACTATTTCTTCTGATTCTTCTTAGCTGAAGATCGGGGATGCTTCTGATTTCTAGCATATCTTATTTTGGTGACATCTCCTCATTGCATATCTAATTGACTAATTTCACGTGAATACTCATATGCGTATATTGATATCTGCGTAATAAGCTCATATGATTCTTTTCTATTTCTCAAGCTCTTTGGTTAATCTATGTATATGATTTATGTATGTTTTGTGTTTCCAAGCTTCATTTTTAGTTGAATGATTTTATATGGAATGATTCAAGACCTTGATATGTTCTTGTTCTACAGCTGTGTATACTCAATATACTAGTTATGATTATGTGTTGTATGATTTTCATCTACATTGCTTAGGTTTGGAAATTACGATCTTGTTTGTTTTGTAATAAGTGATTATTTTTTTAAAACATCTGTAGGCAGGCAAACGTTTTCAATAAAGACCATTTGTTCATTTCTTCAAGGGTCTTATTTTTTTCTTATTTTTGGAAGTGATTAAATATCACTTATCCTTTGTAGACATTTTATCTTGGTCACCTTTTCTCTCGCAGATATAGAATAAGACATAACACATTTTAACTCTTCTAAATGAATCACCACTTATTGATATTCTTATAAAGATGGTTTGATTATATTGGCAATGTGGCATTAAATATTTCCAACCATATTTATGACTTATTGATTTTTGATTATTTGACTTAAAAGAAGTGTTTATGGATGTCGAAAAATAGTAGTCGTTTTCACTGCCCTTTCAAAGGGTACATTTCAGGATCCACTTTAATCTGATTGGTTTATATCACATCAGGACTAATCATACTTTGAAGAAGTTAGATTAATGTTTAGATGAGTTGTATTGCACAACTCCAGAAGACTACTAGAATCCTGAAAGATATTGAGTAACACTTCTGAAGACATTTGTGGTATGTCCCTCAAAAGATCAGTGTTTCTATAAGAGCTTCTTAAATGCCAACTTGCTATAGATCTTGTGGTCCACTCTCGAAACCAATACCCAATCATTTCAAGGCATGGATTGTGTGTCGCATGAAAAGTTGAAAACAAATGGTTCTCATTGGTTAGGAGAAAATCCTTATTACTTTTAAAAAAAAATTAGAAAATACAGTTGTATTGCACTAAAATGCACTTTACACCTGTCTAGTTCTCCGTGGTTCATTTTCACGTCTACTACTATAACTACCTCTCTCTTAGTGAGAAGAGGTAATAAAGCTTTTCACTAACTTGTAAAAAGGCACGTGTTTGTTCACTCTCTAAAAGCTATTTCCATTTATTGATTCAAGAAGTGCGTTTTTCTCGAATCTGAGTTTTTGATTGTTATAAATAAACATTAAAAAGTTATTTACTTGTGTTTCCATTCATAATTTCATTTACCAATATTAAGTTTGAAAATTGGTAGTCACACCCCTTACACAGTTTATGTATATTTGAGAACAACAATTAGTATTAGAGCACGTTATTGATAAAATCTTATCGATTGATCTAGAATGCAAGGATGTCTACCTCGGAATATCAAGAAAATAGATGCACCGCCAAACCACCAATATTTAAGCCCAAAAAATTGCAAGGCCAGAAAACAACTTCTCTGCTGACCATCTTGCCAGCAATATCCGGCCAAATCTCGCCGGCCAACTTACGATCGTGTACGTAAATCTAGGCGACCCCCTGATGTCTTGCGTCTACAAAGGGATTACCATTTCTCCCTATTGAGATCTTCATTTGGAGTCACATTCTTCTATAGTTTTCCCTGATCGTGGACTATGGATGAAGAAACCCAAGTGCATGTTCATGAATATTGTAGGAATCTATCGAAAATCGAATATGCAAATTGAGCTTGGGGTTCTAGCTAGGGTTACATATGTAGTAAAAACAATGCAATTTGGTAACTGTTGTTTTCGTTGGATGCATCTTCACCTCTGTACTAATTCAACTTCTTCAACTTCACTTTAGTTTATTTATTTTTCCAGTTTAGATGGATATGCATATTCATAAACTGACATGAAACTTTCATAGTTGCTTTTAAAGAAAATTATCAAAAATATGTGAAAGTGTGCTGGTCTTGAACTAAAGAGAATGAAAAAGTTAATTTGATGGTTTTTTATACAATTCTCAAACATGATAAATATATGTTAGATACAATGTTTAATAGGTTTTTCTTTACAAAAAATTTGGGAAGTCCGGAGAAAATTAATAGGTGCTTAAGATTGAGTTTGGAATGTCTTTGTTCCTGTCTTACGCTTTTATATTAGTACTTGAGAATGGTTTATTACGTTTTACGTTTTAAATATAAAGTGCTTATGTACGGATATATATATA
>JAUEJL010125019.1:0-11621 GCA_032274825.1 Drosophyllum lusitanicum | reverse complement strand
CTCAGAGGAATCGATAGATTCCAAAACGCAATGGTGGACCGCTTTACAGCTCACCCACCGGCGCGGTTGATGTGTCTAGTACCCCAGTTTGGTGCATTGAGCCGGGTTCGCTACCCCGCGAGATATGTAGCCTTCTGACTACGCCAGCTCATCGTGAGATGCTAGGATAGCACTATTTGAGCATGATTGATGATATGTGGTATGTTTATGTTGATTGCATACTATCTTGTTACTCACTAGCTTTTATAGCTAACAGATACTATCTCTCACATGTGCAGGTGATCCTTAGGCTGTGAGCTCGGGTGCCTGCGGGTAGTTTCATGTTTTAGGAGGAACACTGTTTTGTTGAACTCTGATATTATGTATGTATTTATAAACAGATAATGGTCGGCCGGTTCAGTAACAGTAACACCAATGATATATGTGGCTAAATTTTGAATGTATATAAAAAGCCACGTGTTTTATTCCGCTGCGTATTTGAAAGAAACTTAAATTAGTATTTTAAAAAGAAAATTTTGATTCTCGAAAGCAGGGTGTTACAGTAATAATATATTAAGATTTTAATTAATATTTTATTATAATATAATATAAAATTATTATAAGTTCACTATGTGTGAGATATTGGTGACGAGGTAAAGATATATGAAATTAGAAACTTTAGAATTAATCATATATATAGCATATTTTGTTTATTTTGACAGTTGTAATTCACATAGAAAGATTATCAACTTGTGAAACTATTAATACGAGAGAATAAAGGAACGAAGATTAATAATATCATTTTTATTATTTATGCACAGTTTGAATTAGTGTAGCATTAAATTCAGATATTTAAACTTACATGGATAATTGTATTTATGTAACAAGTACTAAAATTTGAACTTGTTAATATTGTTAGATAGGGGCGTCCGGTAGATTTTGGAGGCTCTGTGCAAAATAAAAAAATAGGCCCTTATATATATATATAGACACACACACATATATATAAGCAAAAACACACTAATAATACGATATTTATTATATCAAAAACTAAAACAAAAGAAATGTATTAAAATAGTTTATCCTATATAGTTACATGAATCGTGAACTTCTCCTAGCATTAGTGGAAACAAAGTTATGAATCAACTCTTTATAATCACTGCTCTCCAAAATATCGTGCTCAATAGCTATCATTGTCAATCCATTAAGCCTTTCTTGTGACATTTTGGACTGTAAGTAAGATTTGAACAACTTATGTTTTGAAAAACTTTTTTTTCTGCAGATGCAACAGTTACTGAAATAGTTAACAAGACTCTTAATGCAATAATTGCATTGGGAAAATAATCAACTTCTTTCAAGTATTTTAAGACATCGTTAGGTCGGATAGTTTTCCCGGGTAAAAACGTGTCAAACATCTTCAACTCCATATAAAATTCATTTGCATCAAGATCTGATCGTCCATCATACTTAAAGTACGGATTCAAGATGACTACAACATGATTTAAAATCTGTCATCAAATTCTCTCAACTTTTTAGGAAACAAAAAACCAAATACTTTCACTCTTTGTACCATTCAAATCTAGTTTTAAGATAAACACTAGCTTGATCAACAATATATAAAAAATAATTAACTTTATTAATCTTCTGAGCTGAAAATAAGACATCTTGATCACTTTGGTTCTCATCAAATTGTTTTTTTCTAGCGAACCTAACGCCTCTGAGGGAATACCGGATCAATATTCATTTCAATGGCAAGTTCCTTAGCATTATCAATAGTCTTAGATAACCCTCTGAATTCCTTGAAGTATTCGATCAACATGTTCACTTCTTTAATATTAATCAAAACATGGGTTTTCCAAAAATTTATTTTTTTAAATTGTTGGTATATATATATATATATAAGTGGGCCCATTTTGAAATGTGGGCCTTGTACGGCTGCACCTCCTACACTCCTTCAAAAACATCTCTATTGTTAGAGATTAAAATTATTAAGAAAAAAAAATCCAACACTTTGCTTTGATGTGTCTAAGATTAAGTTTTAAGAAACTAAAATCATTTTCCATAAAATGAGATAACCGTTACCCGCAAACTCGATGATTATTTAGTAACCGAGTAACCGACGGGACAAGACCGAGTACAAGTCAAAGTTTTGTAATTGGGTATGGGACTAAGATTACCAATACCCGTCTCATACCCATCACTAATCGGGTTAACGACTAAATTCCTGATATACCAACTTAAAACCCGTCAATCCAAACATGACACAATTGCCACCCATAGTAAATCATATCTAAAAAAATGAACTTTATTCTTTTCATTACATGCATTTTACTTAGAAGGAAAAAAAAAAGGCAATCTATCTTGACTATACAAAAACAAAATTAAACTAAATGAAATTAAACTAACGAAGCCATAAAAGAATAGGGACCTTTAATGTAACTTAAAGTAATGCAGGGGCTTAAAATGAACAATAAAATCCGAAAATTTGCCCGCATGGTTGCTTTTTCTGAATATCAACCTCTTCTTCCCCTTTCTTTCTCCCTCTAGATTTTCTCTTTCTTCCATCATATATTTGTAACTGTGTATATATATACATAGGTTTTCTCTTCTGGTAGATACATACAGGGCATTTACATACAATTTATTGTGATCGCCTGTTGTTCTGCAATGACGCCGACCTTCCAAGACCTCCAGCTGGCGGTTGTTGGGGGCCGTGAGAGCGGCGATGGTCGTGATTCGTCGGCGATCGACATAGGCGGTAACCTCGAGGACGTTAGGCTTTTAGATTCTTATGAGGAGGATTATGATGATCATAATGCCGGTAGAAGTAAGGATGGTCTGGGGAAAGGAGGCGTTACGAGAATTCAGGTGAGAATCACGGGGATGACATGTGCAGCGTGTTCCAATTCCGTCGAAGGAGCACTTAGGAGCGTTAATGGCGTCGTTAGCGCCTCCGTTGCTTTGTTACAGAACAAAGCTGACGTCGTTTTTTATCCCGAATTGGTCAATGTAAGTCTGATTTTTGCTTTTTTCTTCATCTAATTACTTTGAATCCTTTATCAGTTTTTAAATTGCCATTCATGATTCATAATGTAATAACGAACGATCGCCGCTTCTGGATTCTAACTTTATGATTACATTATACACAAAGTTATTCTGATTGTAAGCTCTATGAAACTCGGAGATGGTATTTGTGTTATTTTTTTAAGAGAAAAATAGATTATTGTCCCGAATTTACATCGTTCAGAAACCAATCTTAAATATTTTCTTTATTACCTTTTTTTTCAATGACTCTCTCTTTGTTCCCTTTTGCAATGCTGATATAAACAATTTCATTTTAATGACACCACAGTTTACAGGCTTGTTTAATAAATTATATCCTTTTTATAGCAGCTATCAGATTCAATTCACTATATTCTTAAAAATCAATTTATATAATTAGATTGTTATTTTGGAGTAAAAATGGTCCATTCACCCTCAAAGATCAACATTTTCTGTTTTTGATTCTGGTAATATAAACTGTCTAAAAGTTAAATATGGTATGTAACAAGATCAACTAGGAAATGGTGCTGACAATGCCGTACTTGATCTTTTGAACTAAGTTTGAAGTTAACGATGTTTAAAGATAGACAAAGTTCATAGACCCCAAGGCTTGCATACATACGTATTTACAGGTTAATAGTACGTTTTTTAGTTATGTTTTTCTATCATGTACTGCCATCAGTTTTGATTGATGCTCTCAGCTCTGTAATCTGTGTATATGTTCCAATTATAAGTTGGTGGTGGTTTGTAAAAGTATTATCACTCATTTCCAAACAAACTATATTTTGTTATTCTTATGCTTTTCGACCTTTGGTATACTTCATCAGAATGAACTTAATGTTCTTGTTCAGGGCGACGATATTAAGAATGCAATAGAAGATGCAGGATTTGAGGCCGAGATTCTACAAGAACAGGGTACCAAAAGGGCAAAATCAGATGGAACTCTAGTTGGGCAGTTCATTATTGGAGGTATGACATGTGCAGCTTGTGTTAATTCTGTTGAAGGCATCTTAAGAAAGCTTCCTGGTGTTAAACGAGCTATCGTTGCTCTCGCTACATCACTAGGGGAAGTAGAATATGATCCTTCAATTATCAGCAAAGATGAAATCATCAATGCAATTGAAGATGCTGGTTTCGAGGCTTCTCTTGCACAAAGCAATGGACAGGATAGAATCATGTTTGGAGTAACAGGAATATCGAATGATTTGGATGTACATACATTAAATAATATACTATGTAACATGAAAGGAGTTCAGCAGTTTAGTTTTAATAAGATATCAAGTGACTTAGAAGTTCTTTTTGATACTGAAATCCTTGGTCCTAGAGCCTTAGTTGACGCTATTAATGAAGAAAGTTCTGGGAATTTCGTATTACATGTTAAAAACCCTTATATGAGAATGGTTTCTCAAAATCTTGAAGAATCCTCACACATGTTGCACCACTTTCTTTTCAGTTTGTCTCTCGGTGTAAGTATATTAACTTCATTTCTATATAATTGAATCATTTGTACTTTCTTGATCCTTTTAAATTTATCATTCCGTATCTTAATGACAGATTCCTATCTTTGCAATGCGGTTCATATGCCCACATATACCTTTACTTAACTCCATATTGCTCTCGAGAATTGGACCGTTTCAGATCGGTGATTGGTTGAGGTGGGCATTGGTTAGCCTTGTTCAGTTTGTCATTGGGAAGCGTTTTTATCTTGCGGCTTTTAGAGCAGTACGTAATGGTGCAACAAACATGGATGTTTTGGTGGCGTTGGGAACTTCAGCTGCATATTTCTATTCTGTTTATGCACTTTTATACGGCGCAATCACAGGGTTCTGGTCTCGAACGTATTTCGAAACAAGTCCCATGTTAATAACTTTTGTACTGTTTGGGAAGTATTTAGAAACTCTTGCAAAAGGGAAAACATCAGATGCTATTAAGAAGTTGGTGGAACTTACACCTTCAACAGCTTTGCTGCTTATTCAAGATAAAGGTACACCGATTATCATAATTCGAGTCAAATAATTAAATTCTGATTGTTTTTACTTTGTGGCAGGTGGAGATGTTATTGGAGAAAGGGAAATCGATGCATTACTTATACAACCCGGGGATCTACTAAAAATCGTTCCTGGTTCAAAAGTTCCAGTTGATGGTTTTGTTGTCTCGGGTTCAAGTTATGTGAATGAAAGTATGGTTACCGGTGAATCAGCACCCGTTTTAAAGGAAACTAATTCATTAGTGATTGGCGGTACAATAAACTTGCACGGTTCCCTCCATGTTCAAGCTACCAAAATTGGTTCTGACACAGTTTTGAGCCAGATAATTTCTCTCGTTGAGACAGCCCAAATGTCAAAAGCTCCAATACAGAAATTTGCCGACTTTGTAAGAACACGTTCAAACATAATTACACTTGATGCCCTAGTCTACGGTGTTCATTGATGCTTTATTGTTTTTTTTACTGCAGGTTGCAAGCGTTTTTGTCCCTACAGTTGTTGCATTGTCAATGATAACATTTATGGTGTGGTATGTAACCAATGATCAGTAAATCGGAACAGTCTGAAAATATACTTACAGTAATAATATGTTGTTTTATATGTAGGTTCTTTAGTGGAGTCCTTGGAGGTTACCCAGAAGATTGGCTACCTCAAAATGGCAACTACTTTGATTTTGCACTTATGTTTTCGATTTCAGTTGTTGTGGTTGCTTGCCCTTGTGCACTTGGTCTAGCTACCCCAACTGCTGTTATGGTTGCTACTGGAGTTGGAGCTAATAACGGTGTTTTGATCAAAGGAGGAGATGCGTTAGAGAGGGCTCAAAAGATTCGTTATGTGATATTCGATAAAACTGGGACTTTAACTCAGAATAGAGCTGCAGTTACAACTGTCAGAGTATTCACAGAAATGGATCGTGGAGAGTTCTTAACATTGATTGCTTCTGCTGAGGTATAACGTAAATCATTATACGATTGGGAACACTGTGATGGTATTCCAGGATCTTGAAAGTACTTCCTGTAATTTATTCTTTTATTACGCGTAAGAACTATGATATTTGTCTCAGGCTAACAGTGAGCATCCTATATCAAAAGCAATACTGGAACATGCTCGCCATTTTCATTTCTTTGAGGATCCTACTGTAACCAAAGATTCTCAAAACGAGAGCAATGACTCGACAATGACCGGATGGCTTCTTGATACGGTGGATTTCTGTGCGATTCCTGGAAGAGGGATTCATTGTTACATTAATGAGAAGCAGATTTTGGTGAGACTTGGAAACTAAACTGTTAGAGGTGACAGTGTTGACTAGTTACTTAAGAATGGATCCACTTGGGTTATGTTTTATCCCTACGGTCATGTCAAGATTTAGCTGAAACTGAAATGGATCAAATGGGCAGATGGTTAAAAATATCGGAAGCCACCAAAACTGTATTTTAAACCGTACAACCTTAAAAAGTATCTTTTAATTTTTTTTATTAATAGAAGTGGACAATAAACTATTTACGGGTCAAACCAACCTGTTTTCACTTGCTACTTCTACTAAACCATATGGTCGAATGGAACTTATATGAGATTATTTTTAAACAGATTGGAAATAGAAGTTTGCTGGCTGAGAAAGGGGTTACAATTCCAACAATCGTTGAAAATTTTGTGGTAGATCTAGAAGAAAACGCAAAAACTGGCATATTGGTCGCATATGATTCTGAACTCATTGGTGTTGTGGGAGTTGCTGATCCTTTAAAGAGAGAAGCAGCCATCGTTGTTGAAGGTCTTTTCAAAATGGGTGTTCGGTCCATCATGGTTACTGGAGATAATTGGCGTACTGCCAAAGCTGTTGCAAAAGAGGTTTGTATGCTTATGATATTCAGGATTTAAAGAGTTTTTCGTTGCAAACTAACGATTATGTTATGGGAAAATGCTAAAAGAACAAGCTTTGCAAGAATGAACAATTGATCAATTAGTGAAAATGAGATGTAGAAACTGACAATCGTACTAGACATTTTTGGCACAAACTTTTTAGTTCTTGCAGTTTAACGTTTTCAAATGCTAAAAGAACAAGCTTTGCAAGAATGAACAATTTGATCATATAGTGAAATTGAGATGTAGAAATTGAAAATCGTACTAGACATTTTTTGCACACATTTTTTCGTTCTTGCAGTTTAATGTCTTCATTTTCATTTCTTTTTGATGCATTTTCACAAAAAAAGTATGTTGGTTTTCAACAAATAAATAGCATTTTGTAACCACGCTTCACATCTAGAAAAGACTTAGCTGTTTCCATTTAAATGATTTGCTTTCTTTGGATCGTTGGACTTGGCATACAGCTTATTGTCTTGCATATGAACTATAATTCTTGTGAAAGTGCAAAAAGTATAGTGCATTGTAGAATTGACGATTTTGGATTAGAAGAGGCAAGTATGAATGTATATCACACTTCTGTTTCCGAACAATTTGTGCAAAAATATTACCCATTCTTGCGAAGTAATGTTTCTTTTGGTATTTTTACTAGAGTCATGGTTAGCTGTTAAAAAAAGAGCACAATGAATTGAAAAGTAGATTGGTTGGAAAAGTAGGGCAATTTGATGGTTTCTTTTGTATTACCACCCCAACAATTTGTCGAAAACCAGTTGTTTTTACGAACTTTTGTGTTCTTTTTGTAATTCTTGAATGCTGGTTAGTTTTAAAGGATAAAGTATGTTCAATATTTAAAAACGCATAGAGGTGCAAAATTTGCGGCCGAGAAGGTTAGATGGAGTAAAAACGAGCAACTTTTGTGCACATCAGATCGGGTTTACCTGAAACATTTTTGTCCAAAGTTTTTAAATTTCATATGAATAAATAGTATCCATTATGATTAGAAAGTTTTATGTTTAATATAAAAGTGTACAATTTCTGAGAAAATGGTCTAGGGAATTTTATGCATTGGAAATACACTCTATGCAACTATCCATTCAACCTGTTTGATCTGTTACAGATAAAACGTAACTCAAATCAATCCGTTTTTGAAAGTGAACACGTTTTTTCCTTTCATTTTGATTGGCAGGCTGGCATTCAAGACGTAAGGGCAGAGGTGCTGCCAGCTGGAAAAGCTGATGTCATCCGATTATTTCAAAAAGATGGAAGCACTGTGGCGATGGTGGGTGATGGAATAAACGACTCCCCAGCCTTGGCAGCAGCAGACGTCGGCATGGCAATTGGTGCAGGAACTGATATTGCAATAGAAGCTGCAGATTACGTCCTAATGAAAAACAACTTAGAAGATGTAATCACAGCCATTGATCTTTCAAGAAAAACATTTGCTCGTATCCGTCTAAACTACATGTTTGCTATGGCTTACAATATCTTCGCGATTCCTATCTCAGCCGGGGTATTATTCCCATGGTTAAAAGTCACATTGCCACCATGGGTCGCTGGCGCATGTATGGCACTCTCATCTGTAAGTGTTGTTTGCTCTTCTTTGCTTCTAAGATGGTATAAAAAACCCAGGCTTACTACAATACTGGAAATAACTCTAGAGTGAATTAAGGATGAAAAGAAGGCCAAGATATTTATTAAGAAAATATATAAAATGTTGCAGTATTTTTGTTTAAGCACTGGTTGGAATCACTTCATGTACCTCCTCAATGTAAATACAACTATACAAGCTTCTTGTATAGGTTTAGGGATAAAAGATGTAACTTATAGTGTTAATTGTTAAGGGTAATGTGTCTTGTGTGTGTTTTTGGGTTACTTGTATTAAAAACATTTAATATATAAGATATACAATGCTATATCCATCTGCTAAACCTTATACCTTCCAACTCATAAGATGTAGAAAAGTGTCAAAATGATGACAGAATACTGAGTAAAACGAATTAATAGATTTTACATTTCATCATTTAGTGAGTAGGAATACGAAGTAGACGATTTAACAGTATTATATAGAATCTTTCGTATAAGATTAGCTCGACATTGATACACCTTGATCAACAATAACCGATGCACTTCCTTCAACAATCGTATCCGACTCAATCAACACATGATTATTTGAGATATTTCGCAAAACAGTTTTGGGAAACAAATTACTTGCATCAGTCATTAATGCATGCTGCACAAATTTAATCCGTCTAGGAAAAAGAAGAATCTTGTTAAAGTCAATAGTCCAAGAAGTACCATTAACTTGTGTTACACCTTTAGCAACAGTTGCCTTTAAGTTCATCCCTTGCACATTATTCATATCTACAACAACTTGACCAATTTCTTTAAACTCTTCATTTGTTTGATCCAATTGAACGATATCAACCCCTTTATTTGACCCCGAAAACATATTATTTACGATGTTTATTCCATTTACGACTCCACGAATAGATTTTAGGACAATAAACGCGTCGCCAAGAAAGAAACAGTTGGAAATATGAAGTTGAACCGGATCTTCAGCTACGATTCCTGTGAAATCGAAGTAAGAATTAACGATTCGGGTTTGTGTTATTCCGGGCACCTTTAAATACACTCCAACCCCACCAAAACCATAAGCCTTATTGTAGCAATGGACTCCGGTGATCATATTAGCTTGGCCCGAAATCATGATCCCGACTGCAGCCGAAAAGATGACGACATCCGTGATGGCGTTATCGTTTCCTTGTAAATCTATGGCTGTGCCCGTGAAGTTACGTTCACCTGGGTCACCACCTGCGGTGATATGTTGGCCTAGGAACGAGTTGTGAATGTAGGTCTCGTGACCTCGTTGTACAAGGATGCCTGTGGTCATGAAATGGGCGATGTAGCAATTATCGACGGTTGTTCTGAGGGCGTCGGTTATTCGAATACCACCGCCCCTAAAATTGCAATCGAGCATTAGATCTCGAAGTGTTACGAACTCGTAAGTGTAATCTTGATTTGAAGAAGATGATGATAAGTCTATCATATAATCATCAGTTGTAAAATTATCAGATGCTTTTAGTGTTCCCCCAAATATCTGTTTGTAAATGAAAAAATTTTGTTACTACACTCATCAGATGTTGAAATATATGACAGAATTAAGTTAATATCAAAATTCTTGTAGTTTGATCATCCTTCTATGAATAATCTTAATAACAGGATGATAAGATGTTACATAAGATAAAATTGAAAGATTAAAAGGTGTACAACCTAATTTTCAATTTAACTTTTTCTAGATACTGACATCTTATTATCAAAATATAGAAAGATGAGTCATTTTTCAGTGTTCTAGATATTATGATTATAAAGTATGTATTGTATTAAACTAATACTAAAAGGGTGATTATTTGTACATAACAAAAATTGTAAATACATAACAATTTATGCATTATCAACATGTATTATTATTAAATGTTTATACCTAACAAGGACTTGTTTCAATGTCACCTAATTCTCATCAATAGGTTGATTCATGAACTTTGGAAAATGCAAGGTTTGGTCTAGTTTAGTGAGTTACTAAAGTGTACTGAAAATTGGTTAATACTTAGTCAAATCAGATACTAAACTGTCTCTGTCAAATTAGGTACCGACACTATTATAGGGAGACATTAGAGATGGAGTGGGCTTAGCATCTGAGAGACTCGCTCAACGTCATAAATCAACAATACGTTGATATTAGTGAACACCTTTAGTTATTAGAATTGCTTTATGTTGATTGATAACACAATACTTGTCCAGTTGTAACATGTAGACCAACCTGCTACCTAACAATGCTCATATCTTTTAAGGATCAAGTAACATATTCAAAGTAAAGCACAATACTTAAGTAGTATAGCTTAACAATAAACACCACTCTTGTTGGAAATGGTAAAGGAGGTAATCTCATCATAAAATGAGTCTAAAGTATAGGAAAATTCTTAGAAAAGAAGATAGAGTTAGGCTTTAGGTTAGGATGGAGATGAATAGGAAGGATTTGAGTAGGAGGAGATAAAGGGAACAGACAAGAGAAGAGTATGTGTTTGATGATGCATCAGGAGATGAAAAGTCTGCTAACAAGGAAATACGGGCCGGTGAAAGAATCCATGGAAGAGGACCAATCTAGTGTTTCTAAAATTTTTGGTGGAAGAGCAATATAGCATAGAGACAAAGGTCGATAATAATGAGAGAAATATTTGAAAAGGAAAAATATGCACATTCATCAAACCAAGCATGTTGTGTAATTTACATGTGATCTGTTCTAATATGTCTCAGGAAATGTGTGCAAGTGTGTAGGACGAGTGAAATGTGTAGGATGATTGCTTCCATGGACGCGTCGTTGATAATACTATAGTGCAAAGTCACCTTAGAGGTTGCATATTTGACATCTTACACGACCTCAAGTGTTGAAGCTTTGATTACCTCATGATTCATCATTCCGATATCAATTTCCACAATTAGCACTACAATGAATGCACTCTCCTCCTCGATTTATGGTCTAGTTTCCTTCGGAATGGCCAGTAGTGCCGTTAATGGAGTTGACCGGGGTAAGCTAAATCCAAAAGCCAATAGATGCTATAGCAAATTAAGGTAATCAATTGATTCCATGACATCTTGGTGAAATATAGAGTATGAGAAGCATGTAATGTAAGAATTGCATATATTTTCAGTGATTACAAGAGAGGAATACATGATTAATATAGACAATACAATGAAAGGAAA
>JAUEJL010125008.1:0-11621 GCA_032274825.1 Drosophyllum lusitanicum | reverse complement strand
GATCTGTGATATGAGCATGCTTAAGCTTCTGATGTGTTTTTGTTGTTTTGTATATATTTTAAACAATTTGTATGTCTGCTTTTTATTTTTTATGTATCAGTCTTAATAGTTTGGTCGTTATCTACATACTTAAACATGTTTTATATTCAATTATGTTATTTTTCAAGTTTACTTGTGTATAAAGTACTTTAAAAATTTTATTTTGTTTTCTTATGTACGTATTTGAAAATTTTTGTATATATACAATACTTACATTTTTTCATTTGACTTTAATGCATTTCAAATTTACTTCTCTAATAAACTAATACCGCGCGTGCACGGGTCTATAAACTAGTATGTGTATATATATGTATTGATATTTTGTATTAAACTAGTAAATATAAAACTTACATGCACTAGTTCTAATACTTGGAACTTGAAATTGTACATGATTTTTGGTGTTTAGTGCTTACTGTGACGACCTAAAATTCTCTTCATTGTTTGGTTAATGACTCTTAAATTTCTATACTTTTATATGAGCATGTTTACGGATGGATTGATGGATTTTAGAGGTTAAACACATGAAAAATAAAAGACTCTATAAGTTAATAGATGGGTTAGAATGAAAATTAGGCTATTATGACGGTCTACAGTGAAAGTTATGAAGCCTGACCTACCTATAAGGTGTGTTAGCCGAAATTTAGGTTGCTTGATATTGCCATTCATGTTCTCTTTATCATCTATACCTAGGGTTTGTGAGTTTGAGAGGCTTAAAAAGGATCTTTGAATGTTTGAAGGAAGTTTTATTATAGAAGAGGTCTTGTTGAGGCTGTAATCGATTGTTTTGGATTGGATCATGATTTTTCAAAGGTAAGACTTCTATTCTATAACCTTAGTTTTTGTTTAGTGGTCTTGGGATTGAAGGTTTGAGATTTATGCATGTGTTTGTGGGTTTTTGGATGGGACGGAAATGGTTGTTTGATTCACCATTAGTTATTTTATGAAATGTTTTGGGTTCTTTTTATACTTTTATGGTTGATTCATGAGGCGTAAGCTGACACTGGTTTATTTGAAATGTGTAGGCCATGTAGGAGCTTTGGCCTGGTAAGACGGGGTTCTTGTGGGTAGTTAAAAATGGTTTTTTTAGACTTTATAAGCCGACTTGGACTTATGGTTTATAGATTATGAATTTGGATTATGATTTTGATACGTAACGTTGTGGTTGTTCAAATGGTTTTTGTTAACTCCGTTTGTGTATTTATCTATACATCTGTTTAAGTAAAAGTCCACCGTTGTGAATATTTTTGTAAAATAAGAAGAAAAAAGCGTTAATTTACAAAGTTTGAAAATTACGGTGTGACAGTGTGACACTTGAAGTGTAACTGAGGCTTAGAGCCTTAACATATTTCGTTATAATGGTGCTATTATTATTCAACTGTATATTTGTAAGGACTTTAAGGGCATGGTACAACAACCCATATGATATGTTACAACAATGAGCAATTTTCGGCCGGATTTTATATGGTTATCATTAAGTTCGTTAGCAATAAGTTGTACTTTTGTAGCAATTGATTATGTGGTTATCAGTCAAATATGAAGTAGTTTTTTTAATAGAAATAATTAATTCATGAGCTCATTCATATGTAACAACTCCTCATAGCATACATGATACAATAGCCTATATAAAACGAAAGCCTGGATTAAGTAGTTAACTGAAATTAACCGTTTGGATTTCTTAAATCGTTACTCCTTAACTGAAAACGATAATTTTGATATAACTGTAACCGATAGATCATGAAATTAGATTAACATAATGATTTGTTATGGTTTGGGTTTCGGCTTTAACGATCCATATATAAAACTTATATAGGGGACCGGGTTATTCATCATCTCCGATCAACTATGTTACATCTACACCTTGTTCTCAATTTTTTTGAAAAGAAAGGAAAGGACTTGGAAGGAAACCCCCAAAGAAGGGTTTTTTAGGTTTCATTTAAGAAAGGAAAGGAAATAAACTGAAGGGATTCGAAAAGAGTCTAGGCTTATTTTATTTCCAAATCTATCTTTCCAAAACTAGAATGAGTTAGAAGGAAAGTATTTCCCTTTCCTATTCTCCCCTTATTAAACTAAAGAACAAGGAACTAGTCAATGCCTTCAAAACCCATACACCATCCATCCCATTCCCTTGACTTTTGAACCGACATAACTCGTCGTCTCGTCATGCACCATTTTCCTATTTACATAAAAGCCTAATCAATATAGCAACCGTTCTATTTAAAGTAGGGCTATTAATTCGGTACGGGTTCGGGTACTTTCGTGTCAACCCAATTTCGACCAATTTATTTTCATGTCAAGTTCGGGTCGTGTCATTTTTATCGTGTCGGGTTCGTGTCGACTCATTTAGGCCAAATGTCATCGACGAGAATTTTTTCGGTTTTCAAGTATGATTTTCGAATACGGTTTTCCGTTTCAACTACGATTTTCTTTATCAATATTTCAAATTCCATGATGGTTTTCCAACGTTCGGTAAGAATTTCGAAAATAATTTTCGTTTATATTCTAACTTCAATAATCAATGTTCGTTTCGATTGTATTCGAACTTCAAATTCGGTATTTATTTCGGTTTGATTCAAATTTTGATTTTACTTTTTTATTCACTTATATAAATGAATATAATAAAAACTATGATGTATTACTATTCTATCAAGTACCAATAAATAATGTCATTGAACAACCGAATAATTTAAAATTATTCATCATTAAATAGAATTATGAATCGATTCAAAATACTAAAGTATCACCTATCAAATAATCAAATGTAAAAGTACTAAAATCATATAGTCAAAATAACGTACTATTGTTTTAACTGTAAATCTTTTATTGTTTATTTTGAGTTTTTAACGTTTAAGGTTTTATCTTTTTGTTTGACGGGTTTTATTGCCCTAAGATGCCACTTTTTTATTTGAATTCATAATTTTCTTTTCAAAATTTAAATTTCTAGTATTAAAGATAAATTTAAAATGTTATGGTTTTACTCTTAAACGGGTCATACGGGTTATTTTCGGGTTGTCGGGTTGACCATAACCCGACCCATTTGTTTTCGTGTCAACCCGCTTTTGACTCGTTTCGGGTTCGGGTCGACCCAGAAGTTGCTAGCCATATATATATATGGAAAAGTTTAAATGAGAACTGTTTTTCGTACGAGAACCTTTTGTAACGTCATTAATGACTCATTAATAGAGGTATTTTGGTCATTTATATATTTTTCACAACCGTGAATTACGTCCGGGTGGACCGTCATTAATGTGTGAGAATTCATTTGCCCAATATACCCCTCATTAATGCATCATTAATAAGCCATTAAGGAGCCAATCATTAGTCATTAATAAGTCAATCATTAGCCGCCATAATTATTAGCCATAGATTCATTTTAATCAAGGGCGAAGATTGGTTCTTGCAATTCTCGTACGAAAAATAGTTCTCATTTAAACATTCCCCCATACACACATACACATACACAAGCACGGTACCCGCGCAATGCGGTATCGGGAATAATTCCTAGTCGCTAGCATGTCTGTTTTCAGTAACGTAAGGGTATAATATTCACACACTATGTTGACATTGACTAATTTTCAATTTATATGTCGATTTACAATCCATGCTATTTTTAATTTTCTGATTTGGAAGTCAAACCATATATAAGATATTGATTGCATTATAGTTTCCAAATTAATTTCTACTCTAATTATGGCTTTACTATCAAATATATTTTGTAATGGTGGGGTAATAAAGTAATTTCAACTTACTTAAAAATTAAGAGATTTAAAATGTGTAAATGCTTTATAGATAGTATAGATATATATGGAAAGGTTCATTCGAGAACCATTCTTATTGCAAGAACCGCAAAACCAATCTTGGCCCTTGATTAAATTAAATCAATGGCTATAATGCTAATGGCTCATTAATAGGGGTATTTTGGGTAAATCAAGCCTCATTAAATAATGACTCATCCACCCGGATGCAATTCACGGTTGGGTAAATATGTAAATGACCAAAATACCTTTATTAATGAGCGTTAATGGTTGTTGCAAATGGTTCTCCCGGTTCTCGCATTAAGAACCGTTCTCAATAAATATAGATAGATAGATAGTAGTCATGTAATATTCTAATATTAGGGATTTTGTAATGATATTCATATATGAAATAAGTGTCACTTGTTCAGGTATGAAAAAATCATATTGGATTACATGCAATATTGAAGCAGATGTACAGCAACTCTCTCTTGATAGAAGAAAACTCCCAAGCAGCTTTGTAGTTAGACCTCGTGATCTCAACAGATTACTTGCTAATTTTCAGTCGACCCTTCAGGAAATAACCATTATAGCAACAGAGCCCACATCATTGCCATCTGATTCAGCAGATGAAGTTGGAGGGAAAGCTGTTGAACTTAGAAGCTATCTAGACCCAAGCAAAGGTAACTTACCTTACAAAATCGGTGAGGTGGGTTGAGGGTCAAAACAGTTATTTTGTATGGGTTGGGTTGATCTGAAATACTTTTTTCCCCAGTTTTTATTATCTTTTTTGTATACAGTTAGTGTGTTAATCATGATACGATAACAATTCAAGAATGATCTAATTATTTGGAAAATAATATATAGAAGGTTTTATGCTTAAAAAAATACACTATGGATGACTTTTTCTACCTGCTTGACCTGATTCTTTTAAGCCTTTTCTTCTTATTTTTATGTGTTTGACCACAAGGATACATAACTTGAATCAACCCATTCCTCTATGGTTTCATCTTAAGCTGAAATTTAACCAATTTTTTACGTAGAAAATGATTCGTCATTACACACTCAGTTGTGGATAGATCCTTCTGAAGAATTTGTGCAGTATACACATACTGGAGACCCTGTAGATGTAACATTTGGTGTGAAGGAATTGAAGGTACTATAAGATATAGTTTTACTGCTTTGAGCTGTATTTGTTGCATACGGGCTATTAATGTGTACATGAGTTATGTTTTGACTCATTTGCTTATAAATGGGTCAATTCGGGCTATGTTTTATCACTAACCGGTAACTTAGAAAACTTAGCTAAACTAGAAAAGGGGGAAATGGCTTAAAGCCACCCGAAGTGTAGTTTTAATGCATAATAATTCTTTTATTTTTATTTATTCGAAAAATTGGCTTGTTATGGAAGCAATATGGTCTTTCATAGTCATAATGTCATATCTACCAGACTACCACACAGATTAACTATAAATAAATGCAAATGTTTGGATAAAAAGTGTTTACCTGAGCCAAGTGGAAAAGCCTGAAAAAGAAAAGAGTTGAGAAAAAAAAGCCTGCATAAAATTTAGTTTTTAGTATAGAATATGTTCTCTTTGATTTCTATTTTTCTTTTCCACTTTAAGTCTATCTATTTTCTTCTTATTCATAGAATTTGATATTGATGGTTTTGTTTATTTTATTTATAAACTCCTTTTCTTTTGCTTTTGTGACTTATCTAATATGATTGTATACTGTTAGTAATGGTAATTCTTATTTATTTATATATCATACATTTATAGTTACTGATTCACTTATAAAACTTACATGTACTCCTTTGACAGGCGTTTCTTTCATTTTGTGAGGCATGTGAAGTCGACATACACTTATACTTTGAGAAAGCTGGCGAGTAAGCAAGCTTCCTTTATAATTTCTTAGTTTTTGAATGAAAGAATTTACCAGTTTGAATCGATTTATATTTATTAGTAAACAAGTTGAAACAGCCACCTCTAGTTTATAACCTCTATTTTGTTTGAAATTTTTTGTTGTAGAGGAATAATTAATAACCAATTTCATTCAGAAAAAATAGTATCACAATAGAAAATAATTTTAAGGAAGAATGAAAATAGTGATGTATTTTTTGGATTTTAAAAGCGGACTTAAATTATAACGGCATTTATTTTTGTTATGTTATTGGTACACTGCTTTGTGATCCACTGATACACATGCAGCGTTTGTCACTTTGTCATTATTGATGTGATGTAACAATGTGACACATGAAAGTGTAAATCATCAAAGTTGATGCTACATGTAACAGAAGTTACTGCATCTATATAAATCATGGATTGCCCTCTACTTTGGGTTTGAATTTCCACTTGTAATATCAGGAATTCCATAAAAAAGCCAGCATGAGGAACAAGGGTTTACCATATCTTGTATGTGATGTCATATTCAATTTTAATGGTGAAACCATAAAAGTTACCTTCAGCATATAATATGATGGGGTGTGCAAAAACGGAACCATAAACCAATTTAACCAAATTAACCAAGATAACCAACCCAAGAAAACCGAACTGAAACAAAAATTCATGGTTTGGCTTTTGGTTTTAGGATTAACCAAAACTTTTACTTTTGGTTTGCCCCAAAACCGGAATAGAATTAAAGGGAACGGACCTGATCTATATATTGTTTAATTTCATAAATATTTGTATAATATTTGCATTAAGTATATATAATAAATAGGATACATACACATTTCTACTAACTCGCTATTTTACAAATCTAGAACTGGGCTTGAAATTATTTTTGTTGGGTCCAAGCCCACAAATGTGGAACGAAGCTGAAGAAATGATGTTTGTTGGTTCCAAGTCTAAAATTTTGGCCAATAACCGAATTAACCAAAACTGAACCGAACTATGAGACAAAACTGACATAACCAAAGCCAAATGATTTTCAAAGCTTAAATATCCGAACTTTTGGATTTGGTTTTGGTTTTATGCAAACCTTATATTTGATTAGTTTTTGTGTTCTAACTTAGAAGCTCTATGGCTCTGAAATATGTTTTTTTGTACATGTTTGGGGATAACAGGCCTATTCTGATGGCACCAAAATTTGCAGAAAATTTCTCTGTTTCAAATTTTGATGCCACTTTGGTACTTGCAACAATGCTGGTGTCTCAGCTACATAACAGAACAAGTTCACCAGAACCAAGAGGAAATGTTTCTGAGCATCCTTCTGATCACACTAGGATCTGGTCTGAAATTTCAGGTATTTTTTTTCCTATTTACTAAATTTATTGCTGAGCAATATGTATCCATGATTGTAACATATCCCAACATTTAAATAAACAGCAAATGCAACAAAAAGCGCAACTGATGTAGAAAGGGAAAGAGATCTGAATACAAATGATCATGGGGATATTCAGAGGATTAGCACAATGAACATCTCCAAACCTGGGCCAGACGGAAGAAATGTCACAACCAACATGTATCCTAAAGTGGTATGCTTATTTATAAAGGGTTGATTGTGGTTGTCCTTATTTATGTCAAGGAGGGAAAATAAAAAAGTTTGGCTCAAAGGGAAACAGGTCAAACAAGTTGAAATCACCCACAAGTCTATTTTTAATGCATACAGCTTGTTAAATCGTTTTTATGCATGTACTTAGATTATTATCGGAAAGATATTGTTTATGTAATTATAATTAAGGCATAAATTATTCATTAAGAAAAGAACAAAAAGGGTTTGATGTTCATTCCGACCCAAAGTATCCTAGTGATGAAAGTGAATCAAGATATAATTTGCAAACTGTTATTCAGTTCTACGTGATTTGTAATTATCTACCATTGAAAGACCTTTTGGATTATCGTACTTAGGATTTTAGTGCCAAATAACTCGTTCAATTATGTACAAATGTTAAAAGAACACTATAGCTTGCAAGAGTAAGGAGTTGTGGGCATATCATGGATATGAAAGTAAAGAATAAGAGCATTTTTCCTCTTAAATTTCGAAATCATTCATTCTTGCAAAAATTGCATAAAAAGATAGTATTTCTAAAAATACTTCAATGTTAATCAAAATGTGTCAAGTAGCAAAGAATATTCTTGACTCTACATTAGCAATCAACGGATGCAAACAGAACATGTGGAAGAACCTCAAGGTTAGTGAGAGTCCTGGATTAATTTATTAAATTAGCCCATTAAATTTCTGCATCTAATATTATTTAGCTTTATATGTTCAGATAGGGCTGAAATCAACGGTCATGAGGTTGTTTCACAACGTCATCGCAGTAACTGGGTTGATGATGATGATGATGATGATGATGAAGGGGGGTACTCAGAACCTTATGTCCAGGCAACACCACCATACTGTGAGGAATAACATTGAAAACATTTATGCAATCTATCGTAAGTAAATCTAATTACTATGGTCACACGCACGCACACACATATGTGTGTGTGCATGCCCTCCATTGGGGTTTTTGTGTGGGGGGGGGGGATCAAAACACTGTCTTAAACCATGCTGTTTAGAAAAAAGTAGCCCCATTTTTTTGTTATATGCGCGAGCGTGGGTGTGTGGTTTTTGATATATATATTTTATTGGGTTTGGAAAGATCGTCTTAAACCATGCCATTTAAAAAAGTGGCCCCATTTGTTGTTTTCTCTGCAAGTTCTAACATCAAGAATTTGTTTTACTTTCTAAAATTAAGTGTCATCTTGGGATTTGTTTACCTGCAAGATACGGGTCGATTTACTTCTTATAACTACATGTCTACATCACTCTATCTTTGATTGATTCCATTTTTCTGCTCTTTAAAGCATTCAACTCTTGGCTTATTCAGTGATTTAAACTTTGGCATTTCTACTGTCTTGCTTTGTTGAATAATTACATAACAAGTAATGTAGATGTTTTTGTATTCTATTAAGCTCTAACTAAACTCGAACACATTTTACAATAACGACAATGCATGTGGAGGCTACCAAAGTATTCAACTTCTTACATTAAAGACACTTCAAATTTGAAACTTCTTTGTAGACCACTCAAGTATTGATAACTATTATTTTTTATACTTATTCTCTTGTTTGTTTTTTCTTTTTCTTGTTGTTGTAGCTTAATTATTCATTATGATTGTAATGGAGTGTTTTAAATATTGTATTAGGAAAGTAGTAGGTTATCTTTATATATGTGGTAATTTGTGCTAATTAGTCTCTCCTATTTTCATGTTTTGTAGGAAGTAAAGTTTTAGATGGAGTAATTCTTGACTTGAGCTAAAAAGTTGGAGATGAAGACAATATCGTTAAGGGTATTTTAGGAATATGGATGCCGAATTGATGATTTGAAGAACTTGAAGCTTAAGAGGAACTCTATATCAACAGATGTTTAATTCTTATTCTCTTTAGCTTATCTATTCATGTCACCGTGTTTTGTTATAAACACGTGAATATCGACTTTCATACTATGTTGACGGGCTAACTTTGTTTGGCTAGGATGTTTATATCTTGAAGGTTTCAAAACTCTATGAACTATTCATCTTGATGTTGATGCATTTTTTTTGTACAAATTATGTAACTAAAGTTCATATCATAAACTTTAATTGTACTTTGGTAATTTTCATATAGGAGTTTGGTGAATTAACCAAGGAGTGGAAGTATTACTTGGGGAAGGCAAAGTGTGTTGCTTTACTTTTAAGTGCTTAAACTCTTTGTTTAAAGGTTGTGACAAAGTTTGTTTAGCTAACTAAAATATTTAGAACTACAAAAAAGAGCTACTAAGTAGCTTTCTGATAAAAAAAAGTTATCTAAATACCATTGTAAGTAATGAATAAATGAGTCATTGCTCTATATGTGTGAATATTAATGAAATATACGTATATGACATTAAAAAAACATATTAGTTTAAGAAGCAAACATGTTTTGGGGAGTAATGTCTCATATCGGATGAAAAGTAACTTTGTAATATGCTTAAAAAGATCCCGAGCTGTTTCACTCATAGCCAATTGGTACTTACATGATATCAGAGCATGGTTCACTTGTGGTTGGTTAAGGTCATGTGAACTCCATGTGACCTATGAGTATCCACATGTCAGGTGCGAAAAAAAGAACGCTACACGTGAGGGGACTTGTTAAGTAAGGTTCTACATCGGACAAAAAGTGACCTTGTAATGTGCTTAATAAGGGTACTGTGTCACTCCATTTATAGCCAATTGGTTTTGAGTTTGAACACTACAAACTTACAGTTCTACATTCATTTGAGTTAATCATAGTCACCTAGCTCGTGATTGCTTTGCTTCTTGCATGGGTAAACGTTTGGGTATGCTGAAAGCAAGGCTTGGACTAAGGGGTGTGCATGACAGCCCTTCTAACTTATATATCATCAACAGAGATCAAAGATTGAAAACCTGAATATTCAATATTGATTTCACTTGCAATACAGAGAAATTATACATATATTTATAGTCTAAAACTCTAAACCTAGTGAGGCTTATTGCGCCCATCAATTGATAAGGTCTAATATATACATACAACGTTAATATTAATCATTCACATTTGTTACAGATATTAAAAATTCGACTTTCATGTATCGCTTTAGTAAAAACATGAGTTAGTTGACTTCCTGTCATAACATAAGGAGTTGTGATGATTTCATCTTCTAGTTTCTCTAGAGTAGAATGACAGTTAACCTTAATATGTGTAGCTCTTTCATGGAATCCTAAATTTTTCACACTATGAATAGCCGCTTTATCATCACACCATAAGTTCATTGTGTAAAGACCTGATTTTTTTAAAACATAATTTCGGAAAGGGTAGTAATTATATTATCATAAAGAAACAATCAACTTTTAGAAATATGTATAAAAGTAAGAAACTTAGTTTAGAATTTTGTTACATTTTTAAACCAACATAAAAAGTATTAAATTTCATAAAAGATATGATTTAAGTTTCCAAAAGGTTGGAGTTGTCATCCACTTGCCCTTATCTTTTCCTGAACCACCTCAAAAATATCAAAACATACTAATAAGATTTTGCTTAGTGAACATAGTTAACAAACAAATACTGTAATAAGGGAAAGATGTCGGTGGATAGAGAAAGAAGATGGGTGAACTCAAGAGAGTTGCCGGGGAATGATTCTTTTACTATTTCTCTTCTTTTTATTTTTTTAGCAAGGATTTGATTAAACTCAACTTCTTTAAATATTAATTTAATAAATCAGTATTTTGAATGTCAGTGTCTAACGAATTTTATTCTTAGAAAAAAGAACATATTTAATTCAACAAAGCTTAAGTCTGTAATGTAAAGTCGATTGTCATACTACTATATCTTACTATTTATTCATTACGAATTTTCTATGCAAACGTAAAATGAATAAAATAAACTATAACTAACATATAGAAGTGCGTGATCATGACAAGATTCAAGGAAGAAGCAATGGCCCCCGCCGCAAAACATGAGTGACACAGAACCTAGTTATTATCGTTTAACTAAATAAAGGTGATTCGTATATAATAACAATTTATTATGCCTACAAAAAACTTTTTGATTAAATAACTGTAGAACTTATGAATTGAGAAAGAAAAACTATGTATGTCCTAGTAGGTAGGTCCTGATTTTCTATAATAGAGGTATATGTTTTAGTTTTATGAGTCGGTAAGAAAATGGTAAGTCCATGCGTACCACCCTTCCCGAGCCCCTTTGGGTTCATTTGGGTTGGGTGGCAGCCTTCGGGAGCACCGCTACGGGTGCCTTCGGGTTTCGCCTCGTTTTTCATTTTCGGTTTCACCAACCGGAGCAACCGACTTTGTTTTTTTTTGTTTTGTAGAGAGAGTAGGAGAGAGAAAATGTTTGGGTTGATTTGGGAAGGGTGCTACTTGGGTTTTGG
>JAUEJL010124997.1:0-11621 GCA_032274825.1 Drosophyllum lusitanicum | reverse complement strand
GGAGGGGGAATTAGACGGCTAAGATTGGTTCTCGCAGTTCTCGTACGAAAAACAGTTCTCGTTTGAACTTTTCCCTACAGTTTATTATTGTAAGAATGGGTATTTAAATTTAAGTTATCGTGATTGAGTATAAGTTCAATATCATGATTGTATGATAACCATAATGACAGAGAAAAAGGTAATGAGATGCTAAATGACGATGCGATTAAGATTGAGGACGGTAATCGTGTCGGATTCGGGTTTGTGAGTCAAGAAAATGCTTGACCTAAAAACAAATATATAATTATTCGTGTAAAAAATCTAAATACTAGCCCGGATATGTTTAATACGGACACAACCCCGTGTAACATGTTTATTTATACAAGTTGATGGGTGACAAACAGGCTGATAAGTTAAAAGAAAACATAGTAATAAAAACATATCTATATAAAATAAATAGGTTTGCGGGATGACAAGTCAGAAAATAAGTTCGCCAATTGACCCGTTTATCTAAACCTAACCCAAGAACGACCTTTTTTATATAAGTTATGTGGGTCAACTTGAAAGTGACTTATTTTATTATATGTATCAATTCAAACGCATTTGTATCCCGTAATTGATTCTTCTAATCAAGAGCACCACTCACCTACGATTGAAAAATGGTGTAAAAAGTCAAATGAAAATTAAATTAAGAACAATTGATTGAAAAATTCCTATAGTCATAAGTCGCATTGTAACCCATATCAATACAATGACTAATTAGTCATCGTATTAGATTAGATGCTAATGTGATATATAGGTTGGTTTAGAAAACTATAAATATTAAATATTAATAAAAATATATTAAATAATTATAAAACCCAAATAAAATAAGAATTAAAAAATGGCAACAGACGCATTGATACGCCTAGACCAAGCGACTGGCAGTAGAAGGGTCGATGGGAGGGGGAATGAAGACGTGACGGCGGAAACGTGGTATCATGATACGAAGAGACATAATTGTATTTCTTGTGCATTATATCGATCTTATTGTTATAATTAGAGACAATATGGTCAATTTTTTTATTTGTTATAATTAAAAAGAGTATGGTGAAAATGATAAAATTAAGAGTGTGGTTAAAATGATAAAATTAAGAGTATGGTTAAATATGATATTTTAAAATGTTATAAAGGGTAAATATGATATTTGTAATTGTAAGTTTGGGTGGACAAATACGATATCTTATTATTTAAGAATGACATATATAAAATATTTTTCATAATTTTGTTTTAAAATAAAGTCAAAAGTGAATCTAAATTTGATTAACAAAAGTCAAAATTGTATTTTAAAATTTACAAAAATAAATGGTTAAGGTTATACAACTAAAATTGGTTTATTAAATGAAGGGATATGATTGTATAATAACTCTGATCCAAATTATTCTTTTATTTATATTAGAAAAGTATTATTATTTATTATTATTATTATTATAAGTCAACAAAAAAGATTGATTGGCGGTTGAGTAGATTAACGATAGTATATATATTATTATTATAGAAATGTATTAGGTATACCTATGTGGATTTACAGAAACCCCAAGATATAATTGTAATCTCACTTTCTTTGTTAGGCATAGAAAATGAAAAAAGGAAATTTATATTATTTCATACTAAATCTTTATTTTATTTTCTATGATACATGTCTTAATCTTATGAATAGTAGGATAGGTAGAAATACATCAAGACGATATAGAACATCTCATACAAAAAATAGGTTTCCTCAACATACCGAACATATACTTTCACATATCCATTTCCTATACCTAAACCTACAAGACTACGGACCAGCTCTCTTCCTCTAGGAAAGTATATGGTTTAGTTTGGACGGTTTGAACCTAAAATCTCGACCAAACTAGCATTCTTGGTTTGATATTTTTCCAAACCAAAGTGGTCAGCTTGTTGTTTCCAACTGTACTAGCCTAGCCAAACCGATGAAAACCGGTTTGGTTCGATTTACTCTTGCAAGAATCCAAAACTCGGCCTATAGTCCGATTATGAAGAAACCGTATAAACAGGGACAACTAATGCATTCTTGGGTATACGCGACAAGATTTTATACTCTGCAAAATTCATTTTCCACCATCTAACAAATCGAATAAGCCATCAATACTTTCATTTGCATCTTTCAAGTATGTATCTAATACATATAACAAGAAGTTATAACCTTTAAATATCACACCCTAACTTAAATTTGAAACAAAATAAAATTCATTTTATGTTCTTCGACACATGCATGCATGCTTCACAAAAACGATGGCGGTGCTTCATTAAGTTAAACACTACAAGACAAACGTTAACACGCATGTCTAGGGATGTAAATGAGCCGAGCCGAACTTTACAGAAGCTCGAGCAACTTGCCTTGTCTACATCCCTACGCATGCCTACTCTATAACCGCATGAACATACATTCGACCTTTGGGTTCTACCGGGCGTAGAGATGGACCCTTTTCTCATCAAAACTCACTTCTATTGATCTCCATCATTTCTAAAACGTGAGCAAACATCAATCCTTAACTGTTTTCAACATTAACTATGCTAAAAGGCATCATTCTATATATTTTGTTGTTTCAAGAACACTAATCTATAAATTTCAACTCTAAATTCTAAATTTATCTATACTATATTAGATGTGGTACTTATCTATACTATATTATAAAGCATTTAGGCCTTTTGCTTCATACTTTTAAAAGTGTTTTGAAATTACCCATCATATAAACTAAATTGAGTAACTATTAGATATAGTTAATAAGATTTTTATATTCCATTTAATAGCTAAACTTTACATATTTAAGAAAATCAAAGTCAATACAATTTTTTGAAAGTTAAAGCCAATATAAATTAAGTTAATTATTAAAAAAATATTTTCATAACTTTTTTTTTTCAATTATGGAGAACAAAAAAGTAAAGGAAATTGAAAAAAGATAAAGAAAATAGACATGTCACCAAACGAAAATTATTTGCTGTCACCGTATTACATGAATACCATTTTCCCCTACGTTTTGAAAATGGACATGTTAACGAGTAGAAATTATTCGTTGCCGCCGCATTGCGCGGGTATCATGCTAGTTATGTTAATTAGTTTAGTTAATTTTGTTTTTTTTATTGAAAAATGATATATTTTCATACAATTTCTTCCTATTTCATCTTTCTACTCAGCACAAGATGACATATGAAATCCACTAATTCTTTTTCCTCACCTCCTTCATTGATTTTGACACTTTGTGTTAATCTTATGAATAGAATGATATTTTTTTATTATTTAGTCTATCTAAGAAATTATTTAATCAATATACTGTTGATGATTATTGAAAAGGTTATTTTTTTTTTGTAAAATTAGTTTGTTTAACTTGTTGAATGCTTAGTTAATAAGAATGTAATGAAGTCCCAATTGCTTCAATAATGTTCAAGCTTTGGTTTAAAATTTTTATGTAGTTATGTTTGATTCATCTATATCTTTTGTTAAAATTAAAAGTATATGTAAAAACTTAAAAATATGTTTGATATTTGATTCAAATCTAAATTGAGAGGTGTGGTTTATAGTTTATTATTGTCTTATCACATCTTTTATAGATTGTTATTCCGGAGACGTACATATCACTCCAAGTTAGAGGGTTGGTATCCTATTTATTTACACCATCATACTCTGTCATGTTAGTTTTTTTCTCTATATCACTCATCTAGAACCTATACTCTTACTCTAAATTTTTCCTCCATCTCAAATTTTATCATGTGAGAAAACAAATCAAGCCACCAGCATTACTCGAATCCGTTGAACGGATCACACCGACCTTCACATGCTGCATAACACATCATGTCGCAAGTTTTACTACTCACACGGTTCTGCTTCACGCGAGACTACAATACCAATCCTCGTACACATTCGCATTAAATCACAAGTTCCCTTAAAAACCTATAGGTAAAGGTATAAGCCTGTTACCGTAACTCATCTATACTCCTGCCAAGATTTCATAATATATAAATAATAATATTTAAATTGAGGAAAAAAAATACTCCTTCCAAAATTTTAAAATAATATTACAAGAAGATAAAATCGACTTGATTTTATTTGCAGTAACATATAAAATAATCAACGATCAATGATAGTCTTTTCTTTAAACAAACTTTACTTACGCTAATTATTCCCGACCATTACTTTAATTAAAAAACTAGAGTTAACCATGTGATAATCTCCAAATTATGAAAATGACAACCAATTTTTTTTCTTTCTATTATAAAAAAATATTATTCAAAGATTGAACAAATCAATATTTAACAAATAGATCCGATATATTCTTCTACCTATAAAAAACAAGTATCAAAATTAATAAAAGAGCAAAGAAAAAAATTAATATATTTTACATATCATTTTAAATAAGTACAACGATAAAGTAAAAGAAATAATATAATAATATATTATTTTAGGCAATATTCATAAAGATACATTAACTTTGTTTTAATTATTATTTTATACAATCAACTTTAAGTTCTTAAAAATAATACAACCAAGTTTCATAATTCTCTCATTATATGCAAACAACTTTTTTATATGTCTAATATTTAGCTACCGTTGAACTTTTTCATAATCTTTAACTATTATAAAAAGGCTTACATTTTTTCCTTTTTTAACTATTAAATCAACCTTTATTAACCAATTAGAACCTCCAATTTCAAAATCAATTAAATTTACAAAACAATTTTAGAAATATTGCTATTACAGCGGAATTCAATTTTAAATCAATTGGAGGGGGCCAGATGAAAATTGTGAGGGACTTTTAAGAAAATGTGAGGGGGTTTTTATAAAAATTGTATATTAATGTAATTAATTATATGTTGTTTATAAATTATGTTTAGTAACTTGTGATATATTTTGTTTAAAGAAAAAATAATTATATATTTACGACTGTCTCATTTTTCTCTACGTTTTGATATAAATTTTATCGTAATATGACACTTTTTTAAAATTAGTATATTCTTAATTTTTTGTTATCCATTAATAGTAGTGGATAGGTAATTTTTGTTTAGTTGAGTGGTTTTTTTTGGGATTATGATGATGAACTCAGTGGTCAACTTGAGTATGCTATTCAAAATGTTTAGCTATTGATTTTAAGGCATTTTCAATCTTATTAGAAAGATGTATGAAACCTTTTATAAAATATGGTTTAAAAAATGTATCATTAAAAGATGGTATATTATATATTTAAAAATCTAAATTCAGAGATGTAAAGAATTTGTGCAAGGGACTTTTGGAGATGCGATATGAAATATGAAAACTGGACAATAAAAAAGGACATGACTTGAAATTTGTTTCTGCATGACTTTAGTAGTTTAAAACACAATGTTTTGCTGGAGTATATAAAGAAGTACTACAAAATACAAGTTTTGTTATGTATGTAGTTTAAACAATTTGTTTATGTCCACTTATTTTTTTTTTTATAAATATAAATAGATTAGAGTCATTCAATTATCAAATATTTTTTCAATTATTTTAATTTGATACACATGTTATCGAGATAAAAATCATCTCTAGCAAAAATGTTTGTGCTATTATGTTTATTTCTAGAATGAAAATGGTTTAAATATTTCAGTTAAGTTCCACCAAAAACATTTTAAAGTTATATAAAATGTGTTTTTCGTCATGCTTGATAATTTAAAAATTAGAGATAAAGATGAACCAACGGAAAAGAAAATAAAAACAACCATATTTCTATATTCTATTTTAGCTTTAAGACCATCATTTGATTATTGAGTTGAAATATTTTGAAACATGGTCTCTTTGAAGACAACAAGGAAGTGTTTGATTTTTAGATTTGAAAATTTTTGTGTATGTATACTTCTAACATTTTTTTTATTTGATTTTGATATATCTCAAGTTTACTTCTTTAATACCCGTGTGTACACGGATTTATAAACTAGTTTTATTACAATTACTATTACAATTAATTAGCAACAAAAAATTTGTCTGTTCAACATCATTTATCGATAGATGTATGAAATAAATAACTAACTAATTAATTAAAATTAACCATATATGGTTGGTTGCATATATAATTACCTAAAATCAAGAGTTCTTAAAATTGAATAAAACAACATCTTGAACTTTCATTCTATTTAAATTAATCTCATCGATTCATTTAATCTTTCATCATTTTACTCTATCTCCTAATTTAGTTTAACTTTTTATTCATTTAAAATATACTCTCACACAACACAATTATTTACTCATATCAACACAATTTCCAAAATCTTATTAATTTCTCTCTCCTTATTTCATAAATATAAATTTTTTTTCTTATTTTAATGTCTTTTAGAATTTTTTTTTTAAAATTAATAAAATAGTTGATGCAAATAAAAGAAAAAATTGAAAAAAACGGACATGTTGCCGATAATTTTTTTTTAATATTAAATTACGTGAATAACATATCATTACATTCTTGAAAGTGACATGTTGCAAAACAAAAACTATTCACCGCCACAGCATTACGCGGGTACGATGCTAGTATATATCTATACTACATTATAAAGTATTTAGCCATTTTGCTTAAACTTTTATATTTTAAGTATTTTAAAATTACTAAATTACCTCTCGTATAAACTAAATGAAAACTAGTAAATTGAGTAACTATTGAATAGAGTTAAAAAGATTCTTATATTATATTTTAATAACTAAACCTTCCATATTTAAAAAAATTAACTTAATACAAATTAACTTAATTATTAAAAAAAATACTTTCATAACTAAACCTTTCATTTTAAATATTCTATCATATAATAAATATTGTAACTTAATTATTGGAAAATATGTATAAGTAGTACTATAAACCTGAATAATCTATAACCAAAATTTATAAACTTTTTTAAATAGCTCATATAATCGAATAAAATAAAATAATTATCCATTATTTTACTCTATTCTCTTAATCTCTTAATTTTAAATATTTTTTAATTTCTAATTTACACCTTGTATTTTCATACAATTTACCTTATTTTATAGCTAGGGAACTTTTTTATTATTTTATTGTTTTCAAATTTTATTTTACAGATTAGTAAAAGAGTTTATGGATAACAGAAAAATAAAGAAAATAGAAAATAGACATTTTACCAAAAGAAAATGATCCGTTGTCACCATATTACGTAAATACCATACCCATACCGCGTCTTGAAAACGAACATGTTATCAAGCCAAAATTATTTGTTACCGTCACATAGCGCGGGTAACATGTTAGTATATGCAAACTTGGTAAGTTTGATATATATCTTTGCTTGGTCCTACTCACTGCTTTAATGTGCGATTTGTATTTGGTTTCTAAATTTTTAAAGAATCTAATGCCTCTTCCAAAAATAGTAATCAACATATATTAAAAAGAACTATATTTCATTTAAACTTTTAAAGAATAGCCGGTTGTCCTCGCTTAAAAGTGTGGAAATCTGAATGAACTTCAAACTGGTTTTTCATGTTTTAAGTATGGGAGGCGATAAAGAAATTGAATCATTCACGTAAGGTTTTAAAGTTATGTTAACATTTAATTTTTATGAATGAATCATTTTATAAGTAAAAAAATTATTGATTTCTAAGTAAATTATTAATAAGTAAAACACATACAATTAAATTATGAAAAATTATATATCCTCCTACTTTTTCCTCATACTTTACAAGATAATATGTAGAGTCCACGAATTCTCTTTCCTAATTAACCTCTGTTAATAATAATAATAATAGCGGATAAAACTTCGTAGTTTGATTATTTGATCTTTATGAATTACTTTTCTAACCACAAATAAGAGAAAAACAATAAAAAGAATGCCAGTTTCTATATTATGTGATAAAACTGATTGGCAAACTCACTCTTACAGAAAATAACAGTATAAACATCCATCAAATTATAAAATCTAAACTAATTCAACATTTTCATAATTCAAAATTCTGTTTTTTAAATAAGAATCATCATCAATTAGAAAATGAACCCACAATGATTACTATTTCAATCCTGGTCATAAAGGAAAGAGAGAAGGAAATTAGTTTATCACAAAGCTCACCCTTAATATGCTGTCATCTTTCAGCATTTCCTAGCTAGCTTCCAAAATGATTCATTGATTTATCTAAATTAATCTTTAAAAGGGATCAATTCTTCAGCTTCACTTGCTTCATGACAATCACTTGATTAATTAGCACCACTGAATAATTTTAAGAAATTAGAGATATCACTTAGCAGTTAGCATGTGAGAAAATCGTAATTCATACAGTGGCGAATCTAGGAGTCAAACATACCGGGGTCCATTATGTGACAAGATGAGTCGGTCGAAAAATTAGATAACGGGACAAATATATTTTTTTAGTTATGGGTCGGGTAACATGTAAATCAAAAGTATTATAAATACCAATGAAACATTAAATATATATTCAAAAGAAATAGCATAAAGTTATTACAATCGTTGTACGTACCGGATTTTTAAGAAGTGAATCTAAATCAACTTTCATATACTTTTATGGGTTTATTTGCTTATTGTCTTTAACAATTGTTTATTCAGCATTTGTTGTTTTGGGACTTGAACTAGATTCACCAATTTTGTTTTAAACAACTAATTTAACATACACAATAGTACATTAGATGGTTAATATAAAGTTAATCAAAATCCATAAAACTCAATTACTCAAACACAAAAGTAACTTATATAAATTAAATGAAAAAACCAAGAGTCTTAAACACAAAATAAACAACTTAAAAAGAATAGAATTGTAAATAAAAAGAGTGAATAATAAAACTTGAAAGCCCATTATTTTTATGGGGTCCTTTTTGTAATTTCAGGTGGTCCAAAATTCTTATAGATATATATAGTACAAAAAAATAAGTTTCCTTAGTGGGGTTCACACACCCATGAAGATGTACATAGATTCACCTTTGTTAGTAACATAACGATCGTAGTTGATAGGTAACAATATGTACCAACGACGCTACACAATAGTTTCGATATCTACACAAATGTTGCTACTTTTGAGATATCATATAGTTAAACACTACAGAAAGCAATTGTAGCTAAAGATGTTCTTGCTTGCTTATAGTTATTTTGGAAAATCTCTTTTCCTAATACAAGTCTAATAAACGTCAACTAATAAGATATCACATGAAATTAAAAAAAAAGATCTCCTAATGTTTTCAGCACGCGAGTAGGATGATGAGTAGCAAGATATATAATATCTCTTAGTCTATTGGTTTAAGATGTGTTTTGCAATTAATTTTGAGTAACGAGGAGATGTGATGTTTGGACAACTCTATGTTTTTGCTGCCATGGAATTGTGAACAAGGCATGTTGGTTTTCATTACCTAATTACAATGTGTTTTCACGACGTGTTTATGGGTTTGGGGTTTTAGCCAGGGGTTGACCTGCCTATAAGGCAGTGGTGACACGGGACACCAGCCAATTTTGTCCGCGTAGTGTAAATTTTGATTTTTTCGAAGCGGTGCTACCACCCATTTAAAATCCTGGGTCCGCCCCTGGTTTTAGCAAGAGATGCTTGGGTTTTGGGGTTTTAGCAAGAGATGTGTTTTAGCGATCGAATCATTAATCAGTGTGATGCTTCATCGCCTACATTCCGCCTATAAAAACATAAAAAAACTTCACACAAAACAAAATAACAGTAATTGATTCAAACTTTGCTTCACAAAGGCAAAATCAAAGGTTGATGTTGAGAATACTCCACCACCTTTACCACCCAAATCTCTTTCTCCCATCTTGCTACCTCCAATTTCGAGGCTAGGTATTATAAAGCTCTTACTAAATTGTCAAGATACACTAAAATTGTCGGTCAGTTTAGTTCATACGTGATATTATAAAAGCGAAAGCGTTTTGTTGCATCGGTAATTATAACGTATGTCAATCTTATTATTATATTGCAAAAAACAATATAATATATTTTTAGAATCACCTAATAATTTATAGAAATATGAAAGCTTATTAAATATATGTTTAATGAAAATTACTTTTTGATATTAAAATATAATTAGGGAATAAGATGGCATAATATCGATTTGGAAACATAGCTTAACATAATATAGTGATTGAAAAATAGAGGTTAAATTTACAATATATATTCAAAATATAAATTTAATCCTGTTTTTATAATTGATTTTAAAAAATAGAACTTGTTTAATGATACATTAATGTTGTTGAATTAATCAATTATTCAAGTTATGTGGTTTTTAGATTACTAAAGACTTATAGTCTAATGGTATAAGGTGTAACAAGTGTTCCTTATGATTATTCAAGTCACGTTGTGAACATAAAGTGTAGATTTAAGAGTAACATTAGAAATAGTGTGTTTAGTCGTTCAAACGATGTGGTTTTTAGATTTTGTGTAACAATACTCAAACATGATTACCATTAAATACTACTAGAAAATCAGGTATTTGAAAGGAATTTCTCACGGCTATATTTCGGGGTAAAATTTTCAACGCATTTCTCACGGATTTGGATTCCAAAAGCAAATCAATCCATTTCTTATGGACTTCCCACAGACTTCCCACGGGTTTGAAACAAAAATATTTGGTGGGAAAGTTGTTCGAAAGTTGTATACATTTCCCCCACGGATTTCACACTCGTTTGAGTCTGAAACAAAAGTTCACGATTACAAAAGGATATCCGATTTTTTCATGGATTTGGAATGAGAATAATCCATGAGAAAGTTGTTGAAAAGTTGTCTAATTTTCCTACGGGTTTTTTATAAAATTAACTATGAAAACCAGAGGTAATATGTACTATTTGTTAAGTTATTTTTTCCTAAGAAGCTGAAGTTCTATGTAATGTGGCTAAAACTTTTTGCTAAAATTCCAGACCATGTTTTCATACTTACTAATTTAGTATGTATAAAACCTTAATAATCTATAATTTGACACAGTTGTAGTTTAAATCTCTACAAGTAAAGTGGGCTGCATGTTTCCTAGTATATTTACACATCCTTACTTCACATCATATATCTATTGACTTCTTTAGCACTTCCCTTGTAAGTAGTAACTTAGAATCTTTTTTAGCATCCCAATTATTACAAAATTATGTAAAAGCTTACTCTTTTTTAAGCTATGGTTATTGGTAAGACTAAACATATGATAAAAATGACCATAACTAAATGAACAAAGCATGAAAATTTAACATGGATCTAATTCAGTTCAAGAAATTAATAGGAAGAAATGTTTTTGAATAATATGTACCAATAATTTGCATTCCTACAATATTTTGACAAACAGAGAACAAAAATTAGTAGACAATGTTGAAAACACTAAGTTGTTACATAAGAGCAACATTTAAATGATATATGATATTCAATAATGTATTATGTATATAATGAATTTTTTTTCACTTACCTGATGTAACACCGTCAAATTTAAAAGCTATTTTTTTATAAATCCGAGCTTTGAAAGTGCATGGTTACGGCTGTAAATACTGTAACGTCCCATAAATTTATTTATTTTTTTAAAACATAATTCATTCATAAAAAGGGTATTCGTAGTTGATGATAATGTAATTACATGACACGTCATTAGTTGAATAAACACGCATAATTCATTAAGTACAATCATCCTCATTGTTTGAAATTGAAACTAGAACTGTTG
>JAUEJL010124986.1:0-11623 GCA_032274825.1 Drosophyllum lusitanicum | reverse complement strand
CCCCATAATTAGATCTATCTCTCCACGCTCCAAGCCTCTACTTTCCTTTAGCACGTGCACCATATTACAAATGTGAGTGCGGCAGCCGGTATCTAAAACTTAGCCCTTTGAAATAGAAGTTTGATGGAGCTCAATCATGAACGTACCTTGGTTTGAAGGGCTCGAGATGCTCATTGCTTTGAGCTTCTTGAGGCCATCTAGGTACTTAGGGAAGCTTTGGCGATAATGCCCTTTCTCCCCACAAAAGAAGCATTCTGCCTCCTCCGGGGCCTTGGCTTGGGGAGATTTCCCTTTGCCCTTTGCCACCGTGGTAAGGGTAGGCTTGGTTACACCAACCTTACCCTTACCCCTTCCCTTTTAGGAAGGAGTCGGCTTCTTCTTTTGGATGCGGCCCTCCCGGATAGCCAAGACTGGATTTGAAGAGGTGGGCTTAGGTTTCGAGATGCTAGACTCAGCGGTCTTGAGCATCCCGTGTAGCTCCATAAGGGATTTATCCATACTATGCATATGATAACTCACTATGAATTGATCATATGCATTGGATAAGGATTGGAGGATGAGATCAACCGCCAACTCCCTTACGATGGAGAATCCCAACCTCTCCATGAGCTCCACATTTGATTTCATCTGCAACACGTGAGCGCTCACGCTCCCACTATCCTGGAGTTTGCAACCTAGGATGGCCTTGAGGCATTCGTACCTCTCTTGCCTTGCTTGCTACTGGAACATGTCCTTAAGCTGCGCGAGCAAGTCGTAAGCACTCAAGTGGTCTATTTGCTTTTGCAAATCGGAACTCATGGTGATTAACATGAGGCATGTAATATCCTCCGTGTCCTTGAGGCGCTTTTCATATGCCTCTAGGACACCCCTAGTTGCGGAACTCGCAGGAGACTCGGGCAAGGCTTCCTCTATGGTATGAAACTTTCCCTCATGGCGTAGGACAATCCGAAGTTGCCTATGCCAATCCATGAAATTGTTACCATGGAGTTTCTCCTTCTCAAGGAAAACTCGTAGAGAAATGTTGCTCGTGGTGGTACTTGAAGATGCCATCTAAAATAGCAAAGTCGATTTGGTTAGTTTGATATTTAAGTTTTGTTAAAACAATTTACCCAAAATATATTTAATTATTTTAACAAAGCCAAGAACCTTATTTCACTAATCATATGACGGGTTTACCGCGGATCATATGAAGAAGTTATTTTGGGTTGGCAACTATATTGTCAATTGCAATCCATTATTGCAACTCTTTGGTCTTTGCGGGATCCTTATGACAACCATCGGTCGTTTGGCATGTTTGATCCCTCACCAATCCCAAGTTAGAATTGTTGATAGACTTGTGCTAAGCTCGACGATCTTTCAAGAATTCTAATTTGAAATTATAAATCGTCCGCCAAGACATGCGGTAAGTACACTCAACAAGAATTGGCTCGTGCTAATATCAACAACCACCTTTGTGAGTTACTACACTCACCTTCCACGCATATTCACAAAGATTAACTCATGCTAAGCTCGACAATAAATCTTTGTGTTGTTAGATTTGGGTGGCATCGTATCCCAGATGGTTCGTGATTTATATTTCTTGGAAAAATGGGCTTTTGTTTCCGATTAAATTAGATTTACGTATTTAGTGACAAAAACCGATTTTTCACTTTTAATAATTTTTTTCAATCATAAGCGCACGCGAGAGACATATAACCCAATTTTATAAAACTCTTTTGATTTAATTTTGTAGAAAATTTTCTAGCATGCGATATCATAAACAACCATGCAAGAAATAAATCACATCACACGCATAGCAAAGGGGTTAGTAACCATGCCAAAAACCTATGCGTACTTCCCGTAAGCCAACGGGTAGAACATGGTCAACTAGGGACATAACACAAAATAATGAAATTGCACCCACTAGATCCGCCACGTCCAACGGGTTTGTCCAGTCCACCATCTTCAAGACATTTTTTTGATTCTTGATTGTGGCCTTCATGCTCCATGGTATAAGTACAACAAAATGGAAATAAATGGCATGCAAGCTACAAAATTCCTATCAACTAATACAAGTACACGGATGAATGAAACGGCATGCAACCCGCAATAATTATTACAAATAATCAAATAAATGAATAATTATAATTATTACACACCATGTGACACTAGGTCACCAAATGAATAAGAACAACCACAAAAACTACCACAAGCTCTAAAGCCAAGGTTACCAACTAAACAAGGCAAACAACCACAAACACAATGGTGTGCCAAAACCGTAAACAACAAGTAATTTGATAAGAATTTCCTAAACAAACACTCAAGGTAGAAAGAAAATTCTTCTACATATGCATTAGGATATAAAACCAATTTTCACACCCATATTCATATATACACACACACATATGTGTATGCATGTATGCATCCAATGCCATGACCATACCACACATACCCATAGTTGTACAAAAATACAATTTGAGGATTTTCAGAAAGCAACAGAAGCATAACATAATGCTTACAATGACTCGAAAAACCGAAAAATTCTTTTAAGGTCAAAAAACACTGTTCACGAGCTCTTTCACGACCCTTCATGGCTTGTGAAGCCCCAGAGCCTTACGACCTCTCACGGCCCGGAAGAACTCGAGAAGCACCAAAAACCATTTCACGACAAGACCCCAAACCTCACTCGTCGTGTAGTTTTCACGACCCGTGAAGAGCACCTCCACAGCTCGTGAAGACACACCGGATAGTTTTCAAAACTTTCAAAAATCAATTTTTCGAGCCATTTTGTGCTATAATCATGTAGCAATGGCTCTGATACCACTGAAGGAAACTCATGCATGCTACAAAACTCACAAGCAACGGAAGCAATGGTTTTTCAAAAGAGTTTTTGGGTTTTGTAACCACATGCACGGGATTCTTTTAGTGAGAGCATACTACAATGAAACACAGCGACAAGAACATTACAAGAAACACAGAAGAATAGGTTATACCCTTGATGTCTCTAGTGGTTGTGGTCTTGAGGATGTGATACTTGAACCCGAAATGGAGTCCTTCTATTAGTATCCACACTAAGTAATGCAAGAATCTCCTTTGCTAAAGCTTGGAAACTCGATCTCCCAACTGGAATTAAGTCTCAAGAACAACCACAATTATCTTGCCTTCAAAGTACTCACTTAAACTCAAAAGAAGCTCTAAGTATGCTAAAGTATGTGTGTGTGTTTTTAGTTTTGGCAAAAGGTTCAAGCAAGAGAAAAGAGTGGGTCTTATATAGACTGAAAGGGAGTTAAAATGGCACCAGGGTCGGCCTGAATGGCTAGCCCTAATTATACCAACAAAAATGGTGCAATAAAAAGAAAGTGTCACTTAAAATTCTACCTTCACGGGCTCTTACGGGCCATGAGGCAGTCGTGTAGGCGGTGCCCCCATGACTCCTTACCCGGCTCATGAAGCCTCGTGACGATCTTCACATCACGACCTCTTCACGACCCGTGAGGGTGCCTGAAGGTCAACAGAAACCCTAATTTAACAATTTGCTTCTCTTGACTTGTGCTGTCGGATTTTTCACTTGGCGTGTGACCCAATAGGACCGTGCCTCATCAGTAGTGATGCCAGTACACATGTATTAGTAGGTAGATTACCAATAATCCGTGGCCATGGACACGGTCTAACGTACCCAACACTGAAGTGTTGGTTTAACATACCCGACACCGAAGTGTTGGTCTAAACATACCCGACACCGAAGTGTTGGTCTAAACATATAATTCACGTGTCTCATTGTTATAATCACTTATTCGCATGTCATCAGTCGTATACAAAGTCTAATCTAGAGTATAAGTAAGAATACTCACCTATTAGATGTCTCAGTCTCCGTTTAACAACAATACATAGAGTTATCTAGTCTCGAGTCCAGGGCACGAACCTACAAAGCACTTACTAGATTAATTCTTGTTACAACTTCTTATACAATTCGGACCTACAACAAGTCGGACGCCTCCTTAAGTCGGACCTAGCTTCTAAGTCGGACAGAACAAAGTCGGACCTAGCTTCTAAGTCCGACAGAACAAGTCGAATGTAAACACATAGGTCTCAAGTAGGACATGTATTTAAGAATAAGTCGGATCATTATAAGTCGGATCATTATAAGTCGGACCCTATGGTCGGACAAATCACCTTCTTACTCTAAGCGTGTAAGTCGGATAGCAAGTTGCACACCCCGTGCATGCATGTAAGTGGGATAGCTCTAAGTCGGACTTGCCATTACTATTGGGTATCGGTGGTTAAATGATAACACAATGGAAGCTAAAAGGTATAAAATTAATTTTTTCAAGAACCATGCGGCACTCATCAAATGGACCATAACTCTAGACATGACTAAGCAACAAAATAGAAATAAATAAAAGGGAGAATTGTACCCTTAAAGCTAGCCTTTTCACTTGTCACGAGGTTGAGCCTTGGAAGCCTAATACACAAACTAGTGTATCTCTAATGTAATCCACACCAAGCGTACCTTGGCTCCCACTTCCTAGAGTGTTGGTTAGCCAACCAAAACACCACCAAAGTGACTATACTCTTGAACTCACAAGAACTTGTACTCAAGAGTGTATGAGAGAGTTTTTGCACAAAAGGAACTAGCATAACAATATGACAACTAACAATACAAGCAACCCTGTCATCTAGCAATCAAGTGGTACTCATAGAGCCACAATATCAGTTACAAACGTGTACCATAATTTCTAGATGAGTTACAAGAATTAATTACCATTATGCCACCTTAACTAGCCTTAAAAAGCTAGTAAAGAGGCTGTTACAGCCAAAGGCACGGGCGTGCCTAGCCCAACCCGGCACACCCATGTCACGCCTGACTTAGGCTCGTGCCGGCCTACAAGGCACGGGTTTGCCTCGGCCCACCAGAACCATTTTCTTGTTTTCTCTCTCCTTTGATCACTTGTTATGCCAGAACCAATACTTGGTGTGTGACCCAATAGGCTCTTGCTTAATCGGCAATGACACCAACTTGTGTGTGTCAATGGGCATAATCTAACAGACTCCCACTTGCATATGACACACCTACGAAAAGTATCACCGACATAGAGCGGCCTCTAGCAAGGCATCTATACCCCCAAGTTGCTAAATTGATCCATTATCAATTCAACTTGAGCATGGCCATGCGTTTTGATGTAATCAGCTTAGTCAACGAGGAGCCCAGGGATTTCTCTCAAAAGAGGAACGAATACCTTTGAGTACATCGTTCCGTCATAATAACAAGTTCTTGCTTGAAAACTTTCCTTATAACAGCCAGTTACGAACTGTGTTAGAAAGCAATCTAAACAAGACCAATTTATTATTCAAGAAGGATAAATAATATTATCGTCCTGATTTACTCGTGATCATATCCATGAAGTGAACTCAGGTGTGGGTCCTCCAATGACTTGATCCATTATCAAGTAGAGGCTAGTGTTGCGTAACTATGTACCCGCTCCACGCACACTACCAAATCCCCATTTGATAATCGATACAATCAAAAGCTCAATATTGCTTAATGTTCCCAACTGAAACATATCAAATTTAACTAAAATAAACTTGTAAGCAAGCCTAGTATGAAGATCATCTCTAGCTTGTTACTATAGCTTAGTAAGTGGATTCACAAAGTGACATGTGTGCGTACTCTAACAACCAATATATCTCTTCTCTCGACCAATCACTTATAAAGTGTGCGTCGGCAAGATCATGGTTCCTTGTTCAAGCCTTTGTACTCTCATTGTTTTAAAGAACCCAATAGAGTCATCGATGCTTCGAACAATAGTTCTAGTCTATGAGCCATTGTACCCTCATTGTCTCAAAAGATCCCAATAGAGTCACAATGCGCAAGACTATGGTTTGTATATATACGTCATCATACCCTCATTGTCTCAAAAGATCCCAAAAGAGTCAGCAATCCTTAAAGAACCATTCTAGTCGATAACATCTTAGTCAGCAACATAACAACAACAATTTCACTTAGACTAATACTTTACTCTAAGTTCCTTGTCTCCAACAAACATCAACTTGAAGAACAATGTACCAAAAGTTCTCTCAAGTATGAGAGAAAAGAATCTATGTGATAAACCAAGTTAACACACTAGTTCATCATGTTTCTAGTATCATTCTCTTTCTCACTCTAAAATTCCACTTTGTATCTCCTAAATCTTCATATAAAGCAATAATTCCTCAACCCCGGTTTTATAAACCTCCAAGTTAGGACATTATCTTCAATAAGATGTATATCAAAGATACACAATACTAGGAATACAAAAGCTCCCACTAGCTCCGGCATACATCTAACTTTAATCTTCTCTTCCCGAAAACTCAAACCCATGATTTTCTCATAAAAGAGAAGATTAGAACTTTGAGATGCTTACTTTAGTCTTACAAATAGACTTCATAGGATTGTAGACTTTACGAGGATACCTACAATGTATAAGACTCTCGGAAAGTGTTAAAACACTTCCTCAAAATTTCTATGAAGGAATACGATCTTTACATTGAACTGCCATACCTTCATAGCCATGAGAAGGCAGTGATGATCACATGTATCCGAGTAATCTTCAACATAATCTCCGGGGAAATTTCCTTATGACACCATCCTCATGGTCAATCATAACGGAACATTTACTACTAATCGGTTGAAGTTGTCTACATCTTAATCCATGTTAGTCTTCATCATCAAAGACCCATGTAAACCCCTTGGGTTTGTACCAAGATGTTGGATCAACCAAGTCCAATACTTGGAAATCCGATATGGATTGCATCTCATTTTCATTCCCTCTCTCCTTCTAGTAGACTCTAGGCCCACTACGACTTCCGATAGTTGATGGATTCAATAAAATCCTTCATCGAATCGTCTTCCTCTAGATATAAAGAATATATCTATCCGGCCTTACGATGACTCCTATCAAAATTAGGAAGAGTAATGATATATGCCAGGTACTCCAGCATCACCATGCTGAGTTCCAATCATTGTTAATTGAATGCTAGTGCCAACATCAGGCTTTACCATTCAAGGCTCAGTTTACTCACACTGCCTCTCACAGATATTAGGTTTCCACTTGCCATTGAGCAACAAAACTTGTCCTCAAAATTTTGTGAAACAAAATACCCTATGGCCTCAGCAGAACGCCTAATGGAGCAGCATCTCTAGATCCCAGATTTCTCCATCTCACGCCTACACGTAGGCTGGATAATCTAGGCTTTAAGATAGACAAGCAAAGATACTCTTTCTAGTCTTATCTCCTAAGATGCATACTAGACCATCTTTGTTGGATATCTATATTTGGAACATTGCCCGCCACATTTGAGCATCCCAAATTCTTGGGTATGAACTTGCAACCCACCAAGACCGGAACATATCCAAGAATGTTCGGTTCCTCCTTTATGCGACCCCATACGCCAATATGTCCTAGGAGAAGTAAATTATGAGACAAATCTCATAATTTTACGATGGTTACAAATTTCATAAATTAAGGTACTTAACATCTCTACAAGATATAAGTATCTTAACCTCTTGACCAATCGATCACACACCTCGTTATGGTAAGTGTTGAACACCTCAAAGGTTTCAAACATATCCATCCCTACTACCACTACCGGTAAAGGTAACGAAGTACTTGTAGTTATCCCTATGGTTTGCTTGAACGAATTATATACACAAGTGTGAACAAAATTCAACAAGTTTTCAATTCTCTCACATACGTCGGTGAAGGATGTACAAGTCATTTAACCTAATAAATAATTCTTGCAATCAACATTTGATCAATTATCAAATGTATCCAAGATTTCAAACCACACGGACCTTGGTGAAACAAGTCTTGTTTATATGGCTAAATTGATGTTGCCATAAGGATAACTTATCCAAACCATTTGGACTTAAAATATCATTCATGATCATTTTATTACTTTTAAGCAAAAGCTTATAAATGCCACGACACGGATAAACTTTGAAAATTTTCCACAAATAAATATCAAATACAAAGTAATATCCATCGTCAACCAAGGCATAATAGATTTAATATTACTCTCGCCACGCAGGGCACGTAATATATTTGTCTAATAAAGTAATAAATTAGCTAGACGGAATGGCGACATCTAAACTCCCAATCCTCTCAATCGAGACAACGTCTAAGTTTCCCAACTTAAGGTCCAGCCGTCCATGTCTCATCCGCCTACCGTTTGACACCTGCACTTTGTAACAAACAATTTTTGAAACAAACGTGAGTGTCATAACCAGCATTTTAAAAAATTTAGCTAAGAAGTAGAAGATCAATGGAGTTAACCATGAATGTACCTGATGACGAGAAGCTATTCCCTTGCCTTATAAGAAGCTTTAACTCCTTCAAACATTCAGGACAGGCGTGGCGGTGCCAATCTCCATATTCACCGCAGAAATAGTAAACTTCTCCTCGTTGAGTCGTGTTCTCATTCTCGGTGTTGCGTTATTTAAATAACCCGGTGGGAACGAACTTGCGTTTGGCCAAGTCAGACTCGAAAGCCTTCAGCATGCCATGCAACTCGTCTAAAGATTCCTCCATTTTGTCTTTTTGATAATTTTTGATAAACTCATCATAAGACGCGGGCAGGGACTGGAGAATCATATCCACCGCAAGCTCCCTCCCAATAAGAAATCCTAGTATTTCCATTTGGTCAATGTATGCCTTCATACGAAGGACATGAACACTAACCTTCCCACCCTCCCGCATCCGGCAACCGACAAGGGTCCTGACACACTCATAGAGTTCCTTTCTAACCTGCTGTCGGAACATGTCCTTCAACCGGTTAATCATGTTGTACGCACTCATATGCTCGAGTTGTTTTTGCAACTCGCGGCTCATAGCCGACAACATAAAATAAGAAACCTCTTTTGTGTCCTCGACACGCTATTCAAAAGCGTATCTAACGGCCCAACTCGCATTGGTAGAAGGTGGTTCTGGAAGGGGTTCCTCGAGGATGTGCAACTTAGATTCATGGTGAAAGATAATATGAAATTGCCTATGTCAATCCACAAAGTTATTACCTACCAGTTTCTCCTTCTCTAGGAACGAACGGAGTGATAAATTTGGTGTTGCGTTGTGAACATTTGTCATCTACAATTTTAGAGTACATGTTTTAGTTAATTTCGATATAATCCTTGTAGAAATAATTATCCAAATAGTTTTTCAAAACCAATTATTTAAACAAGGCTAGAAACCATATTTCACCTTTCCTTATGACGGGTTTGCCACGGATCACAAAGCAAAGCTATTTAAGCCGGTAACCATTTTACGGATTGCAACCATTTTGCAACTTCTAGATCCTTGCGGGATCTATTGACATCCATTATGTCTTTTGGCATGTTTGATCCCTTCTCGCACCAATTCATACTTGTTCTCCCTAAGTGACTCGGCTAGAGCTCGATGCCACTTAAGTGTCACAAAAAGAATTGTAAACCGCCCGTCAAGACACACGGTAGTACTCTCGACAAATGATTGGCTCGTGCCAAGCTCGACAACCAACCTTGAGAGTTGCCACACTCACCTTCCACACACATCCACTATGAATGACTCGCGCTAAAGCTCGAAAATTATCCAAGTTTCACTAGATTCGGGTGGTGTCGTCTTACGGATGGCGCGCGATTTACATTTTAAAAACGGGATTTTAGTTTTTCCGGTTAAAACATTTTTAACACGTTTGACGAATTAACAAATAAGTGACAAAACCATTTTTCGATCACCTTTAATATAATACCATTTTTATATTAATATTGTTAATTTTATGCGCGTAGAAATATAAACCATTTTTATAAATCTCTTTGTTTTTATATATTTTTGGAAAAAATTTCTAGCATTCGATTCCTATATATCCATGCAAGAAATATATATAAAAACAACCATGCATATAAAATGATAAGCCCGGTAACGTGCCCAAAAATCCTATGTGTTTTCCCCATGAGCCAAACGGGGAAAACAAGGTCATCTAAGGACAAATCCGAAGACTCCTCGCCGTGTGGGCTACTCCAAATCCGGCGACTCCATTAGCTCCCGGACTTGTCTCGCCAAGAAATCAACGCCGTGACTCCCGATGGTTTGATATAATTTATTATTCTAAGTACAAATACATAGTATTAAAGAAACAGCACGCAGGCCGCGGTCCTAATAAATTATTACAAGTACAAAGAGTAAAATAAACGGCATGCAAGTCGCAACCAAATTAAATAAATTATAACAATTACGGCAAGCAGACCAAAACCAAACACAACCACAACAACACATAGGGCAATGGGCATTTTATATTACCACGCAACACAACCAAAGCAAAAACCATGGTGTGCATATATTGATCAAAATTGCTAATAAATCACTCAAGGCACAAAAGCAATCCTTGTACATATGTATTAGTAATTTTAATACCATTTTTAAAATTACATATTCATATATAAACCTATAAATATATGTTTTTATGCACTTCATGCCAAGCCATACAAAACATATAAATATAGGAATCAAAATATAGTCGGGTATAACCAGAACCAAGACTAGTCCAAAATTTGTCAAAACTGGATTTTTGAGATTATTATAAAATTCTATTTAAAAAAATAGATTCTAGCCAAAAACACGACAGGCACGGCGCGTGCCTGTCCGTGTGCCAGTTTTCAGTTTGAAGCAATTTATTCTTCAAAATATTTCTGCCGGTACGGCCGTGTCCTGGCCGCCGGCACGCCCCGTACCCCAAAAGGTACGGTCGCGCCCAGTCACCGAAAAACCAATTTTTGACAGAAAATACACAAAATTCGGTTTTTAGACCCAAATGTGCAAAGCCATGTTAGAGATGACTCTGATACCACTGTTGGGTATTGGTGGTACAACGAAATCACAATGGAAGCATAAACGGTGTAAAAACAATTTTTCAAGAACCTCACAACACTCACCAAATGGACCATCACTCTAGACATGTCTAAGCAACAGAACAACAAGATAGAGATAGAAGTATACCCTTGATGCTAGTCTTCTTTCTTGCTTGCGGATTTGAGCCTTGGAAGAAGAATACACAAGTTAGTGTACCTCTAGTGTAATCCACACCAAGTGCACTTTGATCCACACTTGCTAGAGTGTAGATAAGACTATCTAAAACCACCAAATGTCTATACACTTGAACTCACAAAAACTTTGTACATCAGTTTGTATAAGAGAGTTTGAATGTTTGCAAATGTTCTACTAAGCAACAAGACTTGTAACCTTGACTCTTTAGCTTCACATGGTTCTTATAGAACCCCAAAAACTATTTAAAAGTCGTGAGCCATGAAGCTAGAACAGTTACAACATTTAACTAGCCATAAAAGACTAGTTAAAGGTGCTGTTACAGTCGCGTGCCAGCCCAACTGTAACACCGCATTTTCAACCTAGATTTTTCATTTTAAAATACTGCGGAAGCGATAAAGTAAAACCAAAAGAATTGACAACTGAATATACAAAGACAGTTTTCCAAGTCTACAGTGATTCAAAATACTAGTGTTACAAAACAACGACTCATCACAAATAAAATATCAGAGGGCCAGCCAATTATTCCCCAAGCTAACCCACTCTCAGCCGAGCCGCTGACTTACCAAAACCTGTAAAAAGAGTGAGAGGTGGGG
>JAUEJL010124975.1:0-11623 GCA_032274825.1 Drosophyllum lusitanicum | reverse complement strand
ACTCAAATAATTCATAACTAATATCTTATTTCTTGCAACAAAACACTTCTAACACATATACAACCTCATATAACATGAAAACCAACATCATAACACTTTTAAACACATAAAAACAATCGAATCAACAAAACCCACTTATTCATACTTTGAGCTTGAAGCTCCATTAATGGTGATTTCTTATATACTCATGTATTTCAACAAATTTATGCATCAAAACGATTTATATCATGAAATAAACACATACTAACCTTTGGTTTGTATTAACAAACACAAATCTTTCACTTAGAAATTTCAAGTAGATACTTTGAAGCTTTCTTCAACCAAGGTTTTGCTCTCAAATACACACACTACACTTTTTCTCTTTGAAAAATATGAGCAGATATATACACGTACACACACTTGTTATGAGACCAAAGCAGGAGGTGTGGTAAAAATCTATCTTACCCATGCATGCATACATACATCTATACATACTTACTACATACATACATAACATATTACTATGTCTCCGGTAACACTTATGTATATTTACATATATTTTCAATTTAATTACTTAAATTAACCAATTAATCTTAACATAACACATAAATAATTAAAACACAATTAATCACGTACCGCCAACCCGCTAATCTACTAGCCCAGGTTTGCGGGTGTTACACTCTTCCTCTTACAAACTAGACATGTCAAATCAATCCATTATAGTTTCTTATGTAGATCATACACTTATATATGTCACATCAAATGGGTTAATTTAGATTATCAAATTGGTTCGAAAAGAATCACTCTTAACAAAAATCAAAATGGTTAAGTGATTGACATATGACGTGACATTTTGTTTTTAAAAAAATGATATTTCCTCCTACTTATCACAAGGCGACACGTGGAGTCCACTGATTCTTTTTCATCACCTTCTCCATTGATTTTGACACTCGTGTTGATTTTGTGAGTAGGAGTATAAGTAAGAGGAAAAAGTACGAGGATATATCACCTCTTTTTTAAAGGGCAAATTGTATTAAAACACAGTGAACTTTGTCTTAGTTACTATTATATAAGCATAGTACCCGCGCAATGTGGCGGCGGCGACGAATAATTTGTGCTTGATAACATGTCTTGTTTCGATAATATAAAGGTATTGTATTTGCATGATATTGTAGCAGATACATTTATTCGACAAAATATTTGTTTTCTATCCTTTATCTATTTTATTTATTTCTATTTTTTGTCATCAACCCTTTTATTTGGTTTTAATGTAATTTTATAAAAACAATAAAAATAAGAAAAAATATTCCTTATCATGTTTAATGAGTTGTTTAAAACAATCGTTACCATAACTTGCTAAGTTAATTAGGGAGATGATTGATTGAACCATTGCTTTGAGTATTTATACTATTTGCATAAAAATATGTACTACTTAAAATTAAGTAGTCTTAAAAATTTTAAGAGAGAGAATGTTAAATGCTTTATAATGTAGTATAGATATAGATAACCAACTTTATTTTCTTAAAAATAATACAACCAACTTTCATTATCCTCACATTGTATGCAACTTGTTCTATACTATAAAACTTATCAAAGTTTATTGTATACAATGGTAACTAAAAAACAGATATATAAAAGGATTGAGATAGTAAATTACAAATTAATTTCAGGAACTTTAACACATTAATTTCAAAATCTAAAATTTATTCTTCATATATACAATTATGACGAATTCTTACTGTTCACGCCTAGAACATTCTAGGCCTCTTTTTGTAAATTTTATATCTAAATAAGTACGAAAAATGGCAAAGTGAAACAAAACGTCTTACAGATGAGATGGTTAAGACATTTGTATGTGGTAAATTATCATAGGTTTCAGGTTCGAATCTAGCTAAATGCCTTTTTTCCTTAGATTTGTTTCCTTCTAATTTTTCAATACAAACCTCTCTTTACTCATATTTCAATAACTATCATCACACTCGCGCAATGTTACGACAAATAGTTTCTGTTTTATAACATGTCGCTTTCAAGAATATAATGATACGTTATTCGCACGATTCATTGTCGTGAAAAAGTTTTTACAATATGTCAGTTTTTACAATTTTTCTTTTATTTGCATAAACTATTTTATTAATTTTTAAAAATAAATTCTAAAAGATATTAAAATAAGAAAAATAGATATATATTTATGAAATAAGGAAAGACAATGGTTAATAAGATTTTGAAAATTATGTTTATATGTGTGGATAACTGTGTTTGTGTGAGAATGCGTTGGTGTAGGATAGTATGTTTTAAATAAATAAAAAGCTAAAGTAAATTAGGAGAGAAAGTGAAATGGTTAAGATTGAGTGGACGAGATTAATCTATAAAGGTCAAGATTTTGTTTTGATTAAATTTTAAGAAATCTTAAAATTAAGCAGGAGGGAGAATGTTAAATGATTTATACAGTAGTATAGATAACCTTAAATAATTTGTAAATTATAATAAAAACACCTAACTTTACTAGGATTTAAAAAATAACTTTAGATAGTATAGTTTTTAAAGAAAAAAAATGTTATGCTACTATTTATAAAATAACTTTACATGATTTTAATTTTACGTTTCATATATCATATATGATAACTTTTTTGTTACATTTTCGGACATATTCAATGAAAAGGTGAATTCTAAAACTGTGTATGGATTTAATACACTTACATAAGTTTACATAATATATCTTTTTGTAGTCGAGCAAATTATAACTTTCTCTTCATGACAAAAATTAACCAAATCCTAAAAACTTGAACCCTTTAATATATAATCAAACATGAAAAACTGAAATTTATATCTAAACAGTACAATATATATGAGAATAATTCAAAACATTCTATAAAATTGTAAAACTAGATTTCTTAACTATAAGTGATTAATAACTAAATAGCTTCATATTAATTTTTAAAATTATTTTATCAGATATCTTAGCAAAAAATTCAATATATATAACTCGCAGCGAAGCACGAGCGCTCAACCTAGTTGTATACAATATTAAAGTAAATATGTTTCATTACATTTACGTGTTCTAAATTAATAATTATTTTAGTTTTTACAATTTTCAAAATATTCGTACTCATCTTTAATCTATAGTTTATTTAATGGTTGCAAATTTTATTTTTCAAAATTTTCTATATATTTTTATGATTTTCGTGTTGTACATTGATTCTATTCTAAATACACATAAAACTGGAGAGTTTAATTGTAGAATTAATGACATGACCCAAAAAATTTAGCCCAAATCTGACAACGTTGGCCCAAGTACAATTCCCATTTTGCAGGCTTGCGGCTTTGCAGTAAGCCGAATGAAAATAGTATGATCGAGGGCTTATATAATTCCTTGTGGCTGTAATGAAGTTTCAAATGAGAATCAACAAAAAAGCTCAGAACTAAGAAAATGATTATGGGTCAATCAAAAAAATCAACTTATGATAATACAGGTGGTATAATTGTGAAGGCGGACTGTATGAAAATATAATAAATTTTGATTTAACTATCATTGTATATTTTAATTCTTTTTTAAAGAATATGTTCAACTTTGTAAAGTTATCATTGTATGTAGTTTATCTTTATTTACAGATAATCAACCGGTTATTTCAAATTTATTATTATTTTTATTTATCCATTATTTTATTCTTGTGCGATGGTAAAGGCGTGAAACAATGGGGGTGTGATGCTAGCGCGGTGTAAATGTGTTGATGGAGTGACGGTGGTGAGAATTAAAGAAGATGATTCTCACATGTAGTAATTTCAAAAATAAAAATAGGGCTAAGGATATATGCTGCTAGCAACATCTAAGTTATATGTAACGAACAAAATTTCGAGAAAAATATTGTAATATTGTTCATTTGAGAAATCAATGATATTTATGGAGTTTGTTTATATATAATGATAATTAAGGAATATTATTGTTATTGAAATAAAATATTAAAAGTTGGAAAAATAAAAGAAAAATCGGAAAGAATTACGTCGCGACACGTGTATCGGCAGTCTATATATATGAGATGCTTTGTTCAGTTTTTTCCACACATCTCCACTTTAGAGTCGTTACTCTGCCAAATTTTCAAGAGAAACCGAGTTAATTACACAAATGGTCCCTATGGTTTACCGAATTTCCCACCAATGGTCCCTGAACTTCAAAAGTTACATCAATGATCCTTGTTTTAAGCAATTTGTTTCAACGTTGGTCAAATGTTAATTAATTTATTTCAATGTTGGTCAAATGTTAGATAAATTGTTTCAATGTTAGTCCTCATATACTTAAAAAGACAAAAATACCGTTTTCTTTTGATTTATATATCTCTTTTAAATATCATTCATTCTAAAATCTTGACTAACTATACAAATATACTTTAACTTAAATTTTAAGTACGTTTTTACATATGTATTAACCCCAAAACCCTCCCTCTCTCTCCAGCCTCCCTCTTCCCCGTTAGAGACTCCCCCGTCTGCCTGCTTCGGTTAAACTTCTGGTACCATCGCCGGCGATAGCAACATGGTGTATGGGTTACGGTGCCTTAGCCTCATAACCCCGTTGCTTCGTCTCCTCCCTGCCGCACACAGATCACCAACATCTCCCCATCTATCAATCTCTCGATCTAGTGTTTGTTCATTGTTGAGTGTTCAATCGTCGCAACCATGGATTTAGGGTATTGTCAGCGTTCAATCGAATGGTGAGTGTGCGTATTACAGATCTAGGGTTATCGTCACAGCTAAGGTTCAATCGACCAGTTCATCCTCCTTCTCCTCTTTCTAGCACCTTCTGTGTGTGTGAATAGTATGATTGAGGGCTATAATTCCGTGTGTATGTAATGAAGTTTTAAATCATTTTGGGTCATTATCAAGATAATCAACTTATGATATTAAAGGTAGTATAATTGTAAAGGCAGACTGTAAAAATTTATAATAATTTTTTGTTTAACTACCACTGCATACTTTAATTTGTAAAGTTACCGTTATATGCAATTTACCTTCATTTGTTGGTAATCAACAAGTTATTTCAAATTTATTATGTTTTTTTATTATTCTTTATTTTATTCGGTGTGCGACGGTAAAGGCGTAAAACAAATCAACAATGAGGTGTGATGCTAGTGCGACGTAAGTGTGCTGATGGAATGACGGTGGGGAGAATTAAAGAAGGTGATTCTCACATGTAGTAATTCTAAAAATAAAAATAGTGCAAAGGATTTATGCTGCTAGCAATATCTAAATAATTTTTTTCATTTCAGTAATTGCTCATTAAGAAGCCATGTGACTATGTGAGTGTCACAACACCTAACTTATGTGCTGCAATAGCACACATTCTTTTCCCACAAAAATATCAATTAGTAAATTTCATCAAGTTTTATTATTCGAAACCATAAAACTTAGAGTTAATTACACATGTTATCCATGTGGTTTACTAAATTTTCCACCAATGATCCTGAACTTCAAAAAATTACATTGCGGTCCTTGTGTTAAGCAATTTGTTTTAATGTTGGTCAAATATTGAACAATTTGTTTCATTGGTCCTTGATACACTTAAAAAGATAAAAACACCCTTTTCTTTCAAGTATTATTCATTTTAAAATCATGAATAATTATACATATACACTTGACTTAAATTTTAAGCATTTTTTATATATATACCTAAACCCAAAACCATCCCTCTCTCTCCAATCTCACTCTTCCCCGTTAGAGAGACTCTCCCGGTCTCCGGCTTCTGTTGAAATTTCTGGTACCATTGCCGGTGATAGCAACATGGTGTAGGGTTTACAGTGCCTTAGCCTCACAACATTGTTGCTTCGTTTCTTGCCCGCCACACAGAGATCACCAACATCTCTCAATCTCTCGGTCTAGGGTTTGTTGAGTGTTCAATCGTCGCCGTCGCAGATTTAGGGTTTCATTGGGGTTTAATTGAATGGTGAATGTGTGTATTACAAATCTAGGGTTATGGTTGCAGATCATCAACATCTCTCAATCTCTCGGTCTAGGGTTTGTTGAGTGTTCAATCGTCGCCGTTGCAGATTTTGGGTTTCATCGAGGTTTAATCGAATGGTGAGTGTGTGTATTACAGATCCAGGGTTATGGTTGCAGCTGAGGTTCAATCAACCGGATCATTCTCCTTCTCCTCTTGTGTGTGTGATTGTGGTGGCAGTACGTGTTAGACAGAGGTGGAGGGCGATTTGGAGGATAGACCTCGGGTGTTTTGATTTAGGTTTTTCTTCTCCTACTGTCGCCATCTCCACTTTCCGATCATTGTTTATAGTTTCTGAAAATTTACTTGTCATAATAGATTATTGTTTATTGATTTTGTTTAGATATGGTGCTATTGATGGATTTTTTGATGAGTGTTGGTGGTTCTTGGTGTTTTTGATGGGTTTCTAGACGGGTGGTGGTGGTTATTGGTTTTGTGATTTGACCATGGTGGTTTCAGTTGGTGGTAGATGGTGACGGCTGTGGTAGATGGTGGCAGACGGTGGTTGGGTGGTGTGAAGAAGGTGTTGGTAAGAGGTAGTGGTATTCATATTTTTTTAATTGTTATAAAATTTTTGTATATTTATTTAATTATAATTAACAATACTTTTGATAATTATTTAACATTTAAAATGAAAAATATGAAAAGGAAAATATAAATTAAACAGAAAAGGGTATTTTTTGTTTGTCCTTTAATATTAATGTAATATTGAAGTATAAGAACTATTGGTAAGAAATTTAAGTAAACTAAAAGACATTTTTATAGTTAACTCTAATACTTATAATTGGAATAGAGTTGGTGGAAGGTTGCTTTCAAAGGGATTATATTGTCAAACTTTTGAGAAATGCTTTTATTATTAGCATTGTAAAGGAAAGGCCCACTGTCATTATATTTTAGAGAATAAATCGGGAAATAGAAATTATTTTTAGAGAACAAGACAAAATAGATATAGAATCTTATAAAAGAAATTTGTTATTTCATCATATTAAAATTTTCTATTTTATCCTCTTATTTTTTTAAATAATCAACATATATTAAATCTTTTTTCTTATCTCTTACTTTGATTTTGATAATTATCTTAATTGAGTTATGAAAAAAACATAGTCTTTAAATTTTAATATTCAATCACAGTCTCACAGGTGATTCTGTATACAATCATATATGAATTACGAAAATGTCACTCTGTCCAAAATTTTAAAATACAATCTGGACAATTGCTACTATTAAAGCTAAAATTAATCCTTTAAAACTATAAATTAAGTATGGATTATATTGGATATTAATAGTAAGAAGATGGATAATTCTATATATCTCCCTTCATTATCTATATAGCTCCACTTGATTTGACATATGTGAGTAAAAAAGCAACATTGAAAAATATAACATTCTTGATTTGATACGTGAGTTTGTAAGGAGAGGAGGGCCATATAGTAGCACCCTAAGAAGATAAGTAGAAATTATAAGCAAAGTGATATAAAATATTTAATAAAATATTAAATTGAAAGCGACCCAACGTGTCTTTTTCGTTTTTAGTTGACCCTACGTCGGTCTAATTTACTAATTATGAAACTATAAATCATTTTATATTCCACTTATTATTTAAGTATTATGATCTCTCATGGTTTACATATCACGTTAAAAAAAGCCTGGTCTACGGTCATAAACTTTAGTTATGAAAAAGTCTCATACGTTTCAGATAGGTTTAACATTCCGAATAAAATCATGTAAGACGTAATCTTTTTAACGACTAAACACATACCCTAAACTAATTCTAAATCTATACTATTTTTGTTCATAACAGCACTTGAACCTACAATTATGTGGTACACCTAAACACTAGATAGTGCTAGGCTATAAGTCTTTTGGTATTTAAGACATAATGAAAATGGTTAGGGAATTTAAAAATAGGTATCAAGATTCAGTGGGCTGGATACATTTTAAGTCGTGTACCAAAACAATTAACCAGTCCTTACATAAGTTTCATAAATATCGATTAAGGACAATCCAGAGTTTTTTTCACTAAGGTCATGCGTATGGCCTTCGGGTAAGGCCTTTGGGTAGATGGAGGTTTGGCCGGCTCCTTCGAGAGCACCGCTACGGTGGATTTCGGGTTCCGCCTTCTTTTTCCATTTCGGTTTGGTAAACCAGAGCAACCCGGCCATTCTTTTTTTTTTTTGGTTTTGTAGAGAGAGTAGGAGAGATAAAATGTTTGGGTTGATTGGGAAGGGTGCTACTTGAGTTTTGAGTTGGGAAGAAAAAAGTAAAAAAAACTGATGTAACATTTGGGTTGATTTGGAAAGGAGAAGAGCTTTACGCATGGACTAATGTATTCTAACTAACTTTGAACAGTTATTTGACATATACTGACATTCTAGTACAACTATGTTAACAGCTTCGAATTAAAAGAGATCTCGATCTATGTATTTTTGTTTTTTTCTTTACACTCTGAATAGTGCATTCTTGTTATCTAACATCTTGTTAATATTTATTTTCGTTGTCGTAAAAAAAAAACTTCTTATGGATATCATATCAGTACACCTAATATTATTAATAAATAAATAAATTAAAGTATCGAGTGAGTCGTAGTATATATTGCAAATTAAGCTCAAGCTACTCTGTTTACTTGGATTAGATTTAGAGCCAAATTTAGTTTATTAAATTGGTCAATGTGGTGTTGTAATCCATTATCTCTCTTCTAATTGTATTGTAACTCTTATGCTTTGACCATCTTGCTGAAAGTATTTTTATTAATTTATTTGGGTTTGCTAAGCTTGGGTGATGGTCATGCCGAAGCTCATGGCTTAGTTTTCCCTTTTCGCTGTTCAAAAAAAATATATTGCAAATTAAGCACATGTAGAGTAATTTATTAAACGTGTATAGGTGGTCAAACTAAAGTTAAAATTGCATCAACCCTAGCTCCCAAACACATGAGAGAATATCACATTATTCAAGTGCTCGGAAAGCACCGCTGACCACCTCCGCACGACGGCCCAGACTGCACGAGAGTCGTTGCCGTCCTCCTCCTCCTCCCAATAAAACTCCATAAAACAAGTGCAGAATATTTTGTCTAGAAATTATCAAGTGTTCCCCCTCCATGATTAAGGTATATATATATATATAATTAGAGTGGTTTTATTTCTTTATACCAAGTCTTTCTTTCATGGGCAACAAGAAAAATAAATTTAATTAAAATATATGGTGTTTTTCGGGTTTTCGGTTAATTGGGTTTTGGTTGTTAAATAGATAACTGAACAACATCAACAATCCAAAAAAGTGAGTTCACTTCGTGTTTTAAGCCGAAAAGATGGTATTTTACCAAACAAAAACGGATATTTGGCTATGATTCATTTTATTTGTAAAAGCTTTTTAGAAATTTAATAAGGTTATGATAGTATAATATAATTACTGGTGTCACTCTAAATTTTGACTAATAGCTCCGTGTTAAAAACTTCAAAATTTTCCAAATCGCGAGCTCGGTTAACTAGTGGCCCATGCCACTATAACGGACCATACAGGCCTACCCCCGGTTTTATCCATCATTTTACTAATTAAATAAAGACATGTGTTAAAATCAAGGGTTATGATTAAGAAATAAAATTAATAAAATCTATAAGTCATCATCTAATATGTAAGAGGATGTCATAGAAAAATTTAATAGAATAAAATAAAGTTTCATATAATTATATATGCTGCGAATCCCTTCTTTCACTTTCAAAAATTTCCATACAAGTGTTTCAATAATCTTGCACCCTATATATGTATATTGTATAACCAATAGACTTTTAGACCAGTAGTATTAATTCTTTTTCAAAGTTGAGAGTTAAAGTCTTGTGTTAAAAAGTGTGTAGATTTAAGGTTGGTGTGAGTTTGATATACAAAAGAAATATATGGGACAATTTTTTTCGTATTCAAATTATTATAAAGTTACAATCTCAGAAAATTCGTAAATTGATTAAGCAAAGAAATTTGTTTTGGGCACGAAATATTTAATTTATAATAAAATAAAATATACTAGAGACAAACTAATCCGACTACTTCGTTCCTTGATTACGTTTAGATCAATCAATTTTTAATATTTCTACTTATTCAAGAATCCGAGCTTTACTTGTAGTTCTGGAGACTGAAAAATGGTGCTAAGTAATCCAAATAATATTAAATCAATACTTTTTCTTGAAAAAGCGAAAAGAAATTGAATATTAACCACTTTAACATGAAGACAAACCATTGTATACCAGAGAGGCTTCAATAAACCTATTTGATTAGGGCTAATAACATTTGAGATATCTTTAGTCAACACTAACATATATGCAATCACTATAATCATTAAACCTTCTTGGGTCTTCCGATTGGGGTTTAAAGAGAGAAAGAGCCGTTACAACCCTTACGAGGTCTTCTATTTTTTCCAAACTACGCGATGAGGTAAAAAAAATCAAATTTGATAAAGTCTTTGTTCTTGTAAATGAAGTTGGAGTTCATACAATTGGGTGCAGGGAGCGGTAAGGGTAATCGTCATCCCCCAAAACGTGTTAGTCATCCACGCATACTACTTTGTCTTGTTACTCATGGCTAGTCGTGAGGTTGCATTTGTCGTTCGGGTGACGAGCTCGTGTGTTGTATTAGTTATGTGCTTATTTACTATAAGGTGTTTGTCACAAGTCAATGATGTTGATGTTCCTGGCAATAATGACAATTTTTATTGCGTGTACTATAATTCTATGGAAAATTGTTTAATGGAAGAAATTGTATGTGATTAATTTTAAGTTCAATGTCAAAACAATAGTTTTCTATATATAAATTTATATAAATTGCAAAGATTTGTTATATTTTAAATTAGTATCGATGTCAGAAGTTTTCAGAATTAACTAAATTCATATGAATTTGGATCATATGTTTTCATTATGGTTCTAGGTTGTATGTTTTTCTATGAATTTGTTTCGAATATGACATTTGTTTTTGTTTTTTATAATTTGAAATATGTTTGTATGTTGCCATCACGGTTTTGATATAGTTATCTATGTTATTACAAAAAACTTATACATTCTCAACTACTTGTACTTGAAACTTTTACAATAACATTTTATTATTTGGATTTTAAAAACCATACTTGCTTAATCTGAAAGGCGAAGTCAAATTAAAAATAAAAATAAAAGTTCAAAAATACCAAACACCCCAAAAGAAACCGGTTTTCAGGATCAGATCGGTTTAATTTAACTAGTTTAATTGTCTTAGTTTGGTTTAATATTTATTGACATAAACCGACTAAAACAGTAACATATATACCAACTTAATTAATTATTAAACAAAGTTTTGTAATGTTATTGTTTAATTAATTATTAAAAAATAACATATATACCAAAAAAATTATAATTATAACTAAATTAAAATGGTAGAATTAATATAATAGAACTAGGTTTTAGGCCCGTGTAAACATGGGCCAGGAAGTAAGTTCATTGTAATTTTCGATTTGGTTTACAACCCTATATGGGTAGTTGTCTTTTGGTGTTCTATGAGTTGTTACACTTATTTAGTTTATTGTTTAAATACTTTGTAGAGCATAGTCCTCGTAAATTATCACTTAAAAACACAGTAGGTGATTATTTGAACAAAAGTAATTAAAGCAAACTCTAGTGTGACTTAGTTTGATGTTACCTGTGAGGT